>JAIUND010001248.1:0-39177 GCA_034699125.1 Gisinianus flammeolus
GACGACTATAATTACTGAACTACAAATCCGAATTGCCTGTAATTTTCCATGTGACATTGTATCGTGCTCCTCTCACATATGCTATGAGTACTGCGTCGTATCTCATCCCCATCAAAAGTTATTCCGCATTTATCATAACTTTCCGATCCTCCTCGTATCTTTTGTATAATTAAAGTTAAAGGATTCGTGGTCGAATTTATCCTTTCTTTTCCAACTTCAAATATATTTTAGACAAAGATATACATATTTTTATCAGAATATGTTCATCACGATGTACTTTATTTCAAAATGTAAGAAATGGGACGACCCAAAGACAATTTTAAGTGATGCAAAGTGAATGAAAATGAAAATGAGGAATAAGTAGTTTTATCTCGTTTTGAAAATTCAAACTCTTCAACCATTCTCTAAAAACAGGTAATCAAATTACTAGGCTGATTCGTATAAAATAGCTAATGGTTTTTGTAAAGAAATGTAAGCCATTCGACATCTAAAAGTATCCTAATTCTATTTTGCCCTTACTCTTTTATACAAATGCTCTCTTTAATGAGTCCTCCTCGTCTTCGTAAATAGAACAGTATGTAAATACGTGAATGGCTCCCAATACAAAAAAAAGAAACAAATTATACATAACACACTTACAATTTACCGTTCTATGGATTTCCCTTCCTAACTTTTTACCAAAATTACTGCTAACGCGCATTTGATTATTAGACTCAAATTTAACTTTCCTGTGTATAAATCAGTGAACTTGTGAATTCGAATTATTTTCAACTCTACTTAACTTTTCCATATTAGATACGGCCATTACTCATCACCTTGTTAGGCAGTACCTAAGATTTTAAAGGGTCGCCCGTATAAAAGGTTTATAAGCATGTTCTGGAAATCTCGTTTTCAAAGCATGTGTAATTTGAAGGGAAATAAAAGTAAAATGTCTACACGGTTTTTTAGTTGAACAAACAACAATAAATGAATCAAATCAATGGATAAAATGTAAAAGAAATTTCAATAAAATATGCATTTATTTAGCGTAAATCATTTCCGTGTTTTAAAATCATTCGTGTGTGTATCAATTATGCTCCAAAATGTATAGACTAATAAAAACATATACAGAGTCGACAAAGCCCAAAATATCGTAGCCTATACGATTCGTAGGCATGTACTACAATGTATTCAACTATCCGCTATCTAAAGACATAGACAGTTGCCCGTCAACGACGATGGTTCAATGAAGAAGATAAATATCTATACGATATGCTCGACGACCGTGCAAAAGATCATTTTGTCACCTTGTCTGGACTTTATGGCGATAAAAAAAACTGTGTACACGGCGCGTTTAAGCTTTCTTTTTCTTTCCACTTTCCAATATGAAAAACAAATTCTAGGGAATATAATAAAAATAATATAGTCACAGCAAAGAAAGAGAGATATAGAGATAGAACATTTTATTAAGTAAGTATGTACGATTGAATTGTATTGTACGAGTACTGACTCGTGATGGATTCGGCAGGGTGGCCTAATGCCTACGCGAGTGTTTCGATTGGATTTACTATTTGAAAATCACTGGATAATATAATCCACTCATCCCAGTTTGCCTCTCCTTGTTTCATTTCCATGACAAAAGTTTACCTTCCGATTCAATAGAGTCCGAGGCCAGAGGGGTACGGATTTACACACACACACACAAGAGCAAAGAGAAAGAGGGAAAGGACGAGCTCTCGACTCTCTCCAGTGCAGCAGACAGCTTTCTGGGTATTACATACTTACACAGTATTACACAGACACACTATGTAAGTATGTAAGTATGTATCCCCATTTTAAGCGTGGCGACTATACCCTGTATAGTATATACATGTACATATATATAGTACACACAGCAGTCTGCAGTCAACAACTCAGAACTCGGCAGATATTCGTCAAGTTCTACAATAGTATACTTGATATTCCATTATACGATACAAAATGTCTACCCCATTTCACATTTCATTAAATGTGTCAATGTCAACGTCAAGTTGCCTGCACATCATTGATCATAATGAAATTAGTAAAAAAAAAAAAAAATCTAGTAGCTTCCATCGATCATATTCATAGAATTTGTTCAGTACATTATGCTAATATATATGTGATATAACTTCTACTACAATGTCTATGCAATAAAATTAATGTGATATTAATTAATATTAGTACACATACTTGGATTTTAATACCATTTTTATATGAAATATATTACAGACCTGGCTTTTTAGTTGAACAGTGAGAAATGTAAAAACAAATGTGCTTGATTTTATTCTCTTCCAAAAAAAATGTGAGTTTTGAAATGCTTCAACTTGACATGTACACTTAAATTTATATGATTCATCTCTCGAGTCTCGAGGAGCAGCTTCATTTTGAAGAAGAATATGAAAAAAGGGCTATAAAATATAATATAACGCGAGTCCAGAAATGTATTGTGACGCAGGAATGTCTATAAATATATGGATTATGTCAATAGATATAATAACATGTTTGAGTACCTCGTATAGAAGACGAGACAATTTGGAATGACGACGACGAGGACAACGATGCTCTCGTCGCATATAGGAGGAAATCATGATGAGTGTCGTCTATTAATCGGGGGAGCACAATGAGAACATGATGAGGACACGACACGACATTCAATTGAAAGACTATGTCACTGTGTAATTTGATGACAGTTAAGCAAGATGACTTGGTAAAATACAAAAATATTATATTATATTATATGGAAGAGAGAATGAATCTTCTTCACACAGATGAATCAAATCAACCTGAGTGAGCAAACTCACACACTCACAATCAGAGACGACACACACACAATCTCAAGAGAATCTTGACGATAGACTAATATCTGTTATTATTACTCCTTGGATCGTCTATTATCGTATATGTATGTTGTGCACACAGTCTTTCATGGTATATATTGTGCACGGATTGTCAATTGTCACAAAACAAATAAATTGTACACGTCACAGATGATATCGTGTAGAATTTCTTTCTCTTTTTCTTCTTCTTCTTCTTCTCTCCATCTTTGACTCTTGAATCTTATCGTTCGGATATTTACTTGCATCAAATTCTATACATAAATACATAATCTTTGTATAGGTATGTACATACCTGAGAGTTCGTTTTAGTTTATGGAGTTGTGAAAGCTATTTTCCATAATATAAAGTTTACTTTCTTTCCACCATCAATATGTTGACTTGTTGTCAGATCACTCTGTATGATTACCATTGTACAATGACGATACGATTATGATAACAATATCCATGTATTTTCATTTTCCTCTGTCCTTCCAATTAGTCAACTTATCATGTTCAGGTGTATACACCAACATCATTTACTTGCATACTATATGATCAGCTTTTCACTTCACATAACATTTGGACATGTTGGATTCGATAGTTGGTACGTTTTTTTATGTGTTTGTGTACAGTGTACACAATCTCTTTTCATCAGGTTCTACAGATACATATATCTAAACTTTGAGCCAGAGTTGGGGATTGGCTCAGTATTCCCATTATTTTATTCAGCTCTTTCAAACTGTCATTAGAAAATAATCTTATGCAAAAGGCAAAAATCCCATACACCTAGACCATATATCTGTATTTATACCAAAAATAATCTAATCTTTAAAATAATCTGCCTATACACAATCAAAATGTAAACAAAAATCACATGGAGTATAAAGAATTAAAGAAACGTCTCTGTGTGTTTCAATTTTGGGTGTCATAAATCCGAGTTGCTTTCTTTGATTTTATGAGGATTTAAGGATTACCAAATAGAGTAATGTTTTTGTGTATTGTATAACGGACGAAATTTGTACACATATTTGTACATGTTAAAAAAATGTGATGAGAGAGCACATGTACAAAGTTGAAATGAAGACTCTCTTGTGCCTTTAGCAATCAGAGCTGTGTGTGGAGTGTGGACTGATAAACAACATAAAAGGCGACTGATAAAAGAAAGAAGCTAAAAGCTCATCACCGTCTCATCCTGTGCACAGGCATTCATATCGTATTATACAGATAGTACTATACAGAATGTGTTTGAATAGTGTGCGAGTAAAGCAATAGACTGATGATGAAGAGAAAGAGATGGATGGTGACCATGTTGTCACCCTTTCCACTCATCTACCACTTTTTTCAGTATAATCGTCCTCAGTCAACCCTCAACCCTCTTGTAAAATCAGATTTGAACAACAGGAGCTAAATGAAATGATGTGACATCAGAATGTTAAGTATGGAAGCAATCTTTCATGTTCACGTTCATCACACACACACACAAGCACACACACACGAACACATACATAAATACATACATATAAAACTGTACAATACACTCGTAACTTTTTTGTCAGTGGAGAAGAGCCTCAGACACTTGTCTCTTGTATTCTTCTATTTAACAAAATGTTTGCCCACTTTTAAAAGAGCTCTTAATCTCAGAGATTTAATCTATGTAGACGTTTTTTCTCGACAAGCAAAATGAGTTGTGAAATTTTATTCAATTCATTCGTCCCAAATATACATAAAGCACATTCTTTGGGTGAACGAAAAAAAACAAACAAAAAAAACAATAAGAAACGACAAAAATATAGATACGATCATTTAACTGCATAACGACAACGACTCTGTCAACTGTCAACACAGCAAATTACAAGAACAAAGATAAGCCCGCAATATATACTTTGATCATCCAAATCATTCACTATACTGAAAAGCGATTCTAAATTCTAGGCATTGTTTTATTTATATTTCAACATATTATACTATTCTAGCTTTTGAATGGATTTTTAGGTTTGGTAAATTTGGTCTAAGAATTTTTTAATTGCACATCAAATTTGAAGACACCTTTTGAACTGAAACACGCTTAGCAAGTATATTTTGTAAGAGCGTAAATAAGTAGGTTTAATTGCTAAAATTAACTCTACACTATTGCTGACTACAATTGCTGAGCAGTCGTTTTGTACATATACAGAGACAACAAGACTTTCTCCCGTTCTTTCAATGTTTTGTGGTTCTGTGTTCAATATTTTAGAATTACAAACTAAATAGTTTCTAGGCTATGTAGATTCAATACTAAGGATAAGGTCCTTTGTCTAACGATAAGAGAATGGAATTTGTACACAATTTTGTGAAGAATGTTGTTTAATGTTTAGCATGATGTGGAATGCGAGATTTTTGTAGAAAAAGGAGACTTTCAATTTGATTGTAGAGGACTATACTGGTGTCATTTTTACTGTCCTGATATGATTCTGGTCCTTATATGAATTTGAAATGTGAATTTGAGACGAAGCTCAAAATATGGGGAGGTTCCAATGATGCTGTAAATTTCTAATGAAACTATACACACCAAAAGAAAATGGCTGCAATGCATGAAATCCTCGTCTGTAGCAATTCACTTTTCGTAGTGTATACTTGATCCATAGAACTTGTACAAATGAAATAAACAAGAGATCATCCATAATCCCCAATTCTAATTGAATATAAAGTTATAAAAGTACTAGCATAAACATTCCAAAAAATTCAATATGGCCGCATGCATTCGTAATTGTAATTGTATAAATATAAAGCCAAATACAGTTTTTAGTGTACAAAACGCAGGAGACATCAGACATTATACAACTTTTGATATGATATAATACTCGAATAGGTATGCCCTATTTGGATAGGAATATTATGAATTGAAGAAAACTCAAAGAGGAAATTACAGTGTACTATTCATTTGACGTAAGTCTGTCTACCACGACATTACTAAAATACACATCTCGTGTTTCTCATGCGTATATATATATAAACGTTGCGTTGGTTGACGGGATAAAAAAAATTAGGATTATATTTTATATGTTCATAGGTATATGAAAGAAAACAGGAGAATTCCTTATCTTTTGATTTCCCTTTGATATAGTTGTCCATAATATCCATAGAATATACATACACAGATAGAAATAAAATACTGATGTAAACACATTGGAAACAGGAACTTTATTGGTATATCGATCCTTGTGTATCAGTATGTATAGGCAACTACTTAAACTCACTGCGAAACCTGTGGGTTACGGACTGTTACGGATCATAATATAATATGATGAATGCTGATTATAGTAATATAATCAAAGCTATGCCATTCGTCTTGTGTATATGTATAGAAAAAGTAATGTGAGCTCGGAAACGTTTCACATTTCCACAAGGACGACAACAGCAACGCCTATCAATATAGAGATCTGATTGTGAGATTTGTTCCTTGTCTGACTGTGTCGTTACTCGTTTGTCGTTCGAATCTATATCTATTGGTTTTACCATATAATTTCGTACTACATTATTATTTTATTATGGTACAGGGGAATTCAGACTCAGACATATATGTATATTCCCCATGAATATCTGGTCTCTCTCTCTCTTCGGTTACGAATTACGAATGTGAATGTGAGTGTGAGGGAGAAGCCTTTAGAAGAGAGAGTCCGTGTCCAACGAGGTTTCAAATGACATTTTATCTGCTAACGTGACTATTGTCCCTGTGATTGAGCCAAGGTGTGAAACACCCAAGTGACAAGTATCTCTCTGTTATGTGTATTATGGCTTCCGTCAAATTCAATTAGGCAAAGAATATTTTTCAACCACACGGAGGGTAAACCATAAACCACAAGACACCAGACACACAACCTTTTCTTTTCTATTCCCCTCCTCGTCCAATTTTCCATATTTCCACCATAACTTATACTCTAAAGCAAATGTTGTAAAATACAGATAAGAAACTTCCAGGAATCCTGACATTCTGCTCTGCCTATCGCATTACCATTTTATGCATATACATTTTTACGATATTTACCTTTGCACTTCTCGTTATATTGGATTTCAAGCCACGTTTTTCATGACAAAATCTCATATTTTACCATTAATAAATACATAATACCCCATACATCAAATTAAGATTGTCTCTCACTAGCGTCAATAGTTGCAAATGTATATTATCCAAAATAATGCGGTTTAGTTACAGTGAAGAAATCGTCAATTTTCATGTTGTTTGTTAACAGTCGATTGGGAATGTTGACTCAATGTTGGCAATCAAAAGAAAAGTATGAGAATGGAATACGTGTATGCCGTTTTCCATGGGAAATGTGAATTCTTTATACATATTTTATGGACAGTGTTTTCAGAGTGAGCATGTGGATGTGGATTATTGTGGATGTGGTGTGTGGACAGCTTGCAGATAGTGGAGACAGGAACAGAAAATTATTCTTTGACAGTCGTCCATGCTGTATGCGCATTCACATTTAGAAGGGAAAAGAGAAACAAGGATGGATGGTTCATGGTATATCTGTATTATGGATTATGGTAAGCAGTTAAACTCGAACTCATTGTTGTTGGACTTTGAATGAAAGACTGTTGATACATGAGGGAGATAAGATGATGGTTGATGCGGTGTATAATACGTTCACACCTTGGGACGAAGCTGATCAGGTTGCCAGATAAGAAACAAGGCGATCTTAATTTGTTTCTCTGTAGGTAACAATAAACACCTGAGTATTTCATGTTATTTTATTCAAACCCTTCAGTTTCCCTATACACGCAAATCTGACAATTTATTTGACGTTTTCCTAATCATATTCCAAAAATCCATGCACATGGAACTGGCTGTTCTCAGTGAGAACTTCTCACTAGAGAAATACGAAGCATACACACACATAGTATGTATTACATTACATACAGATATTATACATAAATGAGCGTTATGAAAATGGAAAAATAGCGTAATGTGTTCACAACTCCTTTGGCTTTTCACACAGAAAACTTTCAAGTATAGATAATACTAAGCACATGTACTTTTAAGATTTTTCCTTATAAGTTCGTGTTTGTGATCTCAAATTAGTAACAAAAAAATCTACTCTTGACACTGTGAAGGACTCGAGACATAGGGTATGGTATAATATAAAATCACAAAGTATAGAAAAAAATATTTATGGGAACAAGAGGAGGAAAAAGAAGACGAGGAAAGGAAAATGTTTTGTTGTGATTTACAAAAAATATATAAATAAAAAACTTGAAAAGGTAAAGAAACTTGAATAAAATGAAAATCTTTACATTGTATATAGTATATAAGATATGTTCATTGCCCATTCCCATTGATGTCTGTAGTTCGGGCGAGACAAAGACGGACCTACCAATACGAATTTTCCCCTTGTCCTCAAATCTTTCGCTCGTTTTCTGTGTCGTCCCAAGACGAGGATGGTCATATCTCTATACACTGTGTACTATACAGCCTTGAGTCTTTCGAGACTTGAGACAGAGCACAGAGCCAAAGCAGCCGAAAACAGAGAGATGACTGTGACGACGGTCGTAGTTAATGACTAATAATCATACCGTTAAAGTTACGTTGTCACAACCCAATCCACAGGTAAGTGATTACAGGAAATTTTGTAGCCTACAACTTGTAGGCGGTGGACCGCCCTCGTTTCTTCGATCCAAATTCAACTTCATCTCTCTCTCTGTCTCTCTCCTCTCTCTCTCTCTCTAAGATGCATCTCGTACGTTGTATGCATTAGCTAATTGATTAGTGGGAAAACCGACGGTTGCTCTTGTAAGCAAACTAAAAGACTTAAAAGACGGCAACCCAGTAATCAAAATATATACGAGTGAACATGTACAGAGTATCTTACAAAATAAATAAATACCTGCATACATTCATGAAACACATTTCCCTCAAGTTCAGTGGTATCAAATGGAATTATGGGCAAAGAAGGAAGTTTTAAAAGATTTTTCAAGTGTAAATTCAAAATCAGGAGCAAAAAGTATAGGAATATATGGATGGATACAAGACAAATAGTCAAAACAAGACAAGAACAAGAGACTGGAAGAGAGAGAGGAAGAGAGAACGAGGACGATGTAAAATGAAATATATATTTTTTTGTGAAACAATGAGAGAGAAGGGAGAAACGCCTGGTGACGAAAGGGAGGGCAGGGACAGAAAATGGGGCGGGTAGTGTCTCAGATAGAAACATTAGTCATCATTTTTTGATGAAAGTGTTTCTGAAAGCTGCCATTATTGGTTCTTGGCCATTGTCAATATGTCATTATGCGTGTATCCGTAGGATTCCCCCCTACTTGGTTGGCACCGTGACGAACGAACGAAACAAATACCATAGCTAGTCTGATAGTAAAACCATAATACATATTATGTAGCCTCATACCATACATATACACGTACACACATCACTTGAAAAGGGATAAAACACAGCCCGAATTCGGTTTCTACTCACAGACAGACTATGACCACTGTATTAATATTGTACTCATATATAGTCTTTTTTGGCACCGCTTTCCTTTCTATCGTACATTCTACGCAATATACACGTCTGAAATAACGTCTCCCTCCCTTCGCTCATTTTGTTGTCTTTTTTATATGTACAGATGCACTGTATATATAATATGTATGCATGTGTAGTACAGACAAAATCCCTCTTAGTTATCTCTCCGTGTATCCTTTCTTTTTCTTTCGCTTTCTCTGTATTATCTGTACGTTCGCTATTCACTTCTTGACACCGCATTTCACCTTTTTTCTCCTCGCTCTATAATACTCTACATTTCTATACTATACATATAAAAATATCACTCGGTAGTATTCAAAATTCCCTATTACAACGCACTGTTATCAACAATCACTGTCAATAAGACAAAATGATAACATGTATAGTATACATTGTATACCTAAACTACCTATATATACGTACATGCACAAACACACACGCATATTATACAGCATTTGTTTACATTTCCCTGTCCATTATCCATTACGCTTCAATGTTCGTACTTGTACTTGCCATATTTTATTCTGTTTTACTTGTTTCCCTATCGAGAATTAGTGTAGTTACATATTTACATATGTCTGAAGAAGTCCAAAGGGGTAGACAAAGCGAGAGACAGAGAGAGAGAGATCTCATAAAACTGTAGACTGAAGGAAAGGATGGGTAAGATGGGAAGTGTGATAAAAGTATTTTCTGTCTTCTGTCACCTGTCCTCATCGCCATCGTCGCAGTCATCAACAAAGCAAACACACATGGACTATTCTACAAGTAACTTCCCACAGTCACACATATACGTATATTACGTATACGTTCAGAATATATACAAACACACATGAATCTAAAAGGAGTCTATAAGGAAATAATATCTCACTCACATCTGTAGTAGAATTCTACTTGTATTTCTTCCTGTGTCACTTGAAGACTTCAAGCAGCATTGTCATCCTCATTGTCAACCATAATCAAATATAAACATCCATCCACCACAATCCACATAGTCCCAGCCACTTTTATCATTTACTTTCTGTTTAGTCTCTCCTATTCTCTCGTAATTCCAACTAAACATTATTTATATTGTGATACACGAAATATCAGTCCATACCATATTCCTTCGAATAGATTATTTAAATTATTGTTCTATTTTTTGTTTTACCCCAGATGTATATTCCTGTATTCTTACTTATACAAAAGAAACAAGGTGCATGTTACATGTTATATACGTTGGTAAAGTTGGAAAGTGAAAGAGTATACGGTGTGCAGGTTGAGGTATTTCTATTTAGCCTTCATCTTGAAACAAATTGTGGAGCTAAACTTTATTATTGTTTCACTTCAATTTCTTGGCTCTTGAGCTATTTTGAGCGACAAACTTGAGAGAGAAAATGTCAAGTCCAATGTGTATGCATGAGGTACATAAAATTAACGATATTTCCTTGATATCAAATTCCAATTTTTGAGAGACAAAATATACGTGTGAAAAGAAACAGACAATGGTGGGAAACGAAATAAAAGGTAGAATTTCGGTTGGCCATATATACATACACAAGTTGATTTTTGAGTTTGTACAGTTGTGACTTGTACAAGAGGAAGAGAGAATGTTCTTGGAAATTGGAAAACGATAAACTCTTGAACTGAAACAACATCAAACAACTCCAAGAAATGTGTCATCTGTCTCCCTTTGAAAAAAATATCTTGACTTTGCATTTACATTCTGTTGTTGTTGCCATCACGCGTTTTCGTATATTCTTCCAATTTCGTTCCCATCATCTGGGTTTGATTTTCTTCTCAACTTTGAAATAGTATTGCATTATTTATTGTTGTTCTTTCTTGCTCTTCTATCTATATACAAGTTTATTAGAGAAGTAACGATGAGAGTTATATGACGAAGTAAATTATAGAAACGGCTGTATAAATGCAGCAAATAATTATATGTACAAAAACATTTTGTCAAAAAGTAATCATTGAGAATTTTTGATGTCTAACACGGGGATTTCTAGTCAAGTATATTTATTGCGACAATTTTGATGGCCAATGATGAATATGATGATGTGACTAATAGGGAGATTTCACTTCTCCTGGGATTCCAAAAAATAATGAATGAAATTGTAAAGTTTAAACTTTACGAGTCACTTCATTTTGTATTGTAGGTTTTTCTCATGGTTTCATAATCCTTGAGATGAATATTGTGTGTATAATTAGCAATGTATGATGGATATAATGGAAGATGATGGAACAGAATCAAATAAGAGTATCATTTGTAAAAAACGGGATGTATATATATATTTGCTAAGGCAAGCCTATATCCATAAGAAATTAGTATGTTATATAAATAAGAGTTTATGTATGTATATATGATAGTTTATGTATAGTCTATATATATTTAAAGTTTTGATGGAATTAAATGATTAGATGAGGACGCAGGATGTTTAGACTTTTTGTTCCCGAGAACATGAATTTGAATATGATCAATGTACAATGAATGAGAGAGAGAGAGAGAGAGAGTCAGTCAGTTACATGTACATATCTAGATACATATTATAGTCGCAACTCGAAACCCCTGCTACAATCAACAATTCAAATATTTACCACGAACATCCATCCACATAAAATATATATAAGAACGATGATGGCGTTTTTCCTTTTCTATTCAATTTTTAATGTTAATGCGAACTGTGTGACGAAGCTCTGTATACTATATAGTATACATACATATATTTCAATTTCTATGATTTGAATGCATACACATACGTATTACACATTACACATGGAGTGCCATACTGGATATTGTAGCCATCATTACCGTTGATAGTTACCAGTTACCACAGTTGATTATATGACTCGACAGGATACGACAATTCTTTTAACACAACAAGAATATGATTACGCTTTGCACGAGAGAGAGAGAGAGAGAGAGAGAGAGAGAGAGAGAGAGAGAGAGAGAGAGAGAGAGAGAGAGAGAGAAAGAGATGCATGGTCACAATTTTTTCACTGACGACAAGAACCATAACGTTAACTAAAAATATTATACTCAATGTGAGCCCTCTGATCACGAAACGATAGCTATATACAGATTACAGAGACAACGACAAGACAAAATACACACAATGGATGGACACATACACAAGCAAGTTTGAATTCTGGAATAAAAACGACGACTATAGAAGGACACATACACAATAATACACATTACACATGTAACTTGTCATAATACGTATATAAGTATGTACCTACATACACATGATTGTCGTGGGTATGTCAGCTCAAGTAATAAAATATAAGTAGGAGCAATATAGTATAGAACCAAAGCAAAATGTGATTCGAATTTGTCAAAGAGGGATGTCACCCCTCTCACCACTCATTCTTTCTCTCTTTCTCTCGCTCTTTCTCTCTTTCTCATGCTTTCAATTCAGGCTTCAATGGTCCATAATCGACTAAAGTTGCATTATTCCTTTTGTCAACGTTATACGGCATTGGTCCGAGTCATTTTCATTGAATAAAATGCTAAAAATGGGTTGGGAGAATCAAATATGGTCGAATGGTCCAAATGACTAGGACGTTTCCAATGGTTCTCTTTGTAAGGACACAACATGACATCAGTTATTATTAGTTTTACAGCCAATGGAGAATTCAATGGGAAAATCTCCATTACTATTTCTCCTTTTCTTACCCAGAAAAGATGAAAAAGAATCATGGAAAATTGAAAATGTACTTTATTAATTCATGTATTTCAAATAATGATAATAAAAATGATAGTTTTAATCGGGATTTTACAGTAATTAGTTAGTAGTCTCATTAGTCGAAAGTAGAAACAAGTTCAGTACGATTTTATGAAGAATGACAGCATTCACAGTTCATCCGATTCCAATGCAAAGTACGTGTAACTGTAACGGGAAAATTAAATAAAAGTTTTTTAAAAATATATTTCAAAACTTTTCCCCATCGACTTTTATGAATTATGATAGACTATTAAAATATCATGCATGTTCCTGACTGCAGAAAAGGAAGAGATTGGTATGTATTATACAGATGATGTTATGTATTGTACACATATTTACCACAAAAAAAACGCAGAATAATCTCCTATTCTATATTCATCAGCACACAAATGTATATCACATAAATATTCGTATAGTATCATAAATGCGAGTGTAAATGGAAGAAGACTATATAACTTGAGCTTCCAAGTAATGAATAATAAGTACACATGATGGGCTCTTGAGCCTCATCATATGGGACTGTATTGAAAATGACAATGGGTCTTTAGCAAACGAAACGGTTATTCCATCGAGTGGAATGTTGACTTTCCACTTGGCCAAAAAGCCAAGGACTAAAGCTCAAATTTAACCACTCGACTTGGAGAAATTCAACGTCAAACCAAAACTACTATATGAAGTTGTGGATAAGAAAACCCGCCGCATACTACTATCTACAGTTGATATATCTATCCGTAAGACTTTTATTTCTTGTGGGGCAACTGGAGAATGCACACTCGCTTATGACATAATCGAGTAAATTTCACTCAATCCTTCGAAATAAAAGTCTCACGGATAGATATATCGACTGTAGAAGTCGAGATATTCGAGTTTAAATGTCGAGCACAATTTAACAGCGACTCGTGCGCGTAAGCTCCGTTTGAATGAAACGGTTTCATTGAATTTCAGAGATTTCCTTGAACTCTGCTTTCATTATACAATTTTGAGTGAGTCCTCTAGCGGCGATTTCATAAATGTTGGTTTCCACTTTGCCCACTCACTTCTTGGAAAATCACTTTAATTAAAACTTAATTAAAGTTAAATATTTGCAATTTTTTTACAAATTTCTTACTTTTCCTATAAAATAGCCCATGTTTTTCTGCATATTAATGTGCAAAAAAGTGAAAAATGGCATGCGGCGGGTTTTCTTATCCACAACTTCATATGTGTAATAATATGTATACATAATAGATTCGACCCGTAATGCAACTATTGAGTATCAAATGATCCTAATAGCTCTACAATTCTGAATTTGAACAACCAAATACCACAGTTACTGGATTGCTACTATACGTCAAGACGAATTTGCGCTCTTCTCTATTAAATTTGCTTTGTACTGCTCTCTCTCTGAAAACATTTGCATATCCGCATATACATACTACACTTTTCTAATTGTGAGTAGTTTCATCTGTGATTATCCTCGTACCCCTGCTTCTATATAGATAAGTTACAATTCCATTCACTTTATTCCGTATCTAATTTCTGAATTTTGTAGTCGCTTATTGTTACAAATAATCCTGAAATTAAATTGCAAAAATAAAAAACTCAGTGGAGAGCTTACACGAGTTTACAATGGCAAAGACCAAATGTTATTTCGTGTTCCTTTACGAATCCTTAGCACCATGATTTTCAATTGATTTATCATTAGTCAATTTACTCTAACAACAGAGAGACCCATTGAAAGGAAGAAGGGGATGAAATCGAAAAGTACAACTTTGAACAAAACAATGCACCGTATGAATTAAAAATCTTTATTCCACCCAATTGAGGAAAAAAGGAGAGCCAGCATGTAATATGGATTACAAGTACTCTATACTATATTTGTTTGAGATTTACGAGTCCATTGAACAGAAACTATTCATCACTATACTGCCAATTCGTATTTAACAATTTCTCATTGAAAATTGAGAAAAGTAGAATTGTACCCACCAAATGCCCCAAAATCATAACATAAAGTCCAAGTATCATGCATATGCTTTTAATTTTGAAACAACTTACTCTCGTCTATATACAGCGTCCATTATTTGTTTTCGTAACAGAGGTATCAACTTTGTATATAAAAAAAAAGGTTTCGAGATGAGAGTATAGCAATTGTTTTTGTGTATGTACATAAATAGATTTTTACAAGTCTCAAAAACTTTTTTTAGTAAGTTTATACAAATACAACATAAATATATTGTTTGTGAGCATGTAAGTTAATATACGCTCATGTTGTATCTTTATTATTTGACTTGGAAATTGCCCACCCACTGCTGTAGAAATTTAATATCAATTCTATTCAAACCTGGATATTTTACTGGGTAACATAGTCTTCCTACAGACACTCGAGACTCATGTCAAATAGGGGCTTATAACAAACTAAATGGTATATATATATGAAGAAGACAACCAATCATCAATCCTGCTGTTAATAATTGATCTGGTAATGGTAGTGTATACATATCCAGTTTCCACAGTACCTCAATAAACTCAAACACTCAACTTTCCCTTGTTCATAATAATAGTTTTAGATTTGAAGAAGTTTGTTTACCCCCAGTAGCAAATTACTACCCAACCAGGTGTATTGTTAAATCATATTTCCATAAAATCAGAAAAAATGTTTCAGTTTACTTTTGTACTGCAGCTGTTTTGAAATCAGATTTGTTGTCTAATATGTAGAAGTGAATAAGAAAACACGCCGAATGTCCGTATCTAGAAATCGAGATATTTGAGTTTTCCTTTTGGTCACTTTTGCGCCAAGGCGTTTCTTGATGATTTTGTAATTTGAAAAATCACATGAAACAAATCATCATATATTGTTTGAATTCAACTAAATATTGTAAATTAATTAAAAATATTTACAATTTTTTTACAAATTTCTAACTGTTTGCATAAAATAGCCCATGTTTTCCTACATATTAATATGCAAAAAAGTGAAAAAGGACATTCGGCGTGTTTTCTTATGCACAACTCCATATGTTTCGTTTCATACATACCTTTCTACAATATAGAAATTTCTCCATCACAAGATATAATTTCAGTCAGTGTGCTTTTTTATTTTTATTATACAACAGGCTTAACAATAATCATTATATTATTTATTATTTTAGTACATTAGGAACTGCACGTACCAGAGAACAAGCGAGCAGTGTAAATAGAAAATACAAACTCACACAAGTAATTATTGATTATTGTTAGTATAAAACTATCTTGATAGATATCGCAGCAACAAACAAACAAACAAACATTAGGTTTTTTTGGTGTCAAAAGACAAATATAGATATTTTCTTGGGGATGTTACAAGAGAAAATGGAAGCTTATCTCAAATAGATTAGATGCCTCAGCAGAAAATGTTTATAATGGACGCACGAAAACTCTTATAAATACAATGAAAAAATTAAGATCCAAAAATTTTAATTTGTTTAAAAAACACGACTATGCACAGTAATCAATTCTTTGAATATTTAAGCCACACACAAGGAACAGAAATGAGAGATAAGCAAGCTACCTAAATAATATCAAATGTTTCTAGCCTTTCTATATAATAAGGAAAACGAAAGAAATTTATGAAAGGAAATTGCATGATTTTAAAGAATTCTCAAACAAATTCACAATATTCTCTCCCACCGCATAAACACACCATTGCTGAAAGTCACACTAATTTGTGACTTTTCGACTTGTCAAAAATGATCAAATAAATACGCATTTGTACTCAGAATAACGTTATTATTTGAAAATGTTGGCCAGCAAAATGGCAAGTTAAACAAGCCCTTACTCGTGTGTAAGAAAAAAGGGAGCGAGATAGGGCGAGAGAGAGAGATGAGATTCCTTGTATTTTGCATTAAAAACTTAACTATTTGACAATCGATTACTCGAAAACTACTGTACCAAAACTAATAAACTTTTCATAAAGTGAAGCTAAATTAGGTTGAGTTATACCAGTTTTATTCATATTGAATTTTATAATCATCAAATTCCCCTACCAAAATTCTTTTTTTTCCTTAATCATGATAGATTCCTTTTACTTTTTTGCTTTGCATTATATATTATAGGATAAGGTGTGGATTACATAAATAAGCACATTATAAATAATGTAAGTAAGAATAGCATTACTTTATAAGAACTAAAATAATGTAATGTAATTACGAGTAATTAAATATAATCAATAATTATTAGTATTGTACATGTTTGGGTCTGCTGTCGGATTATCGAGCGAGAACGCCAAGGTTTCGGGGACTTTCAGATTTTGGACTTTCATCCTCTTCGACGATTCTTTCAGGAACTTGAAACTGAATATTATTCTTTTCCTTGTAGTCCAATAATTCCTTGCCCTTTTCAATTAACTTTGTGTTCAATGTCCCTATTGTTCGAGTAAGCTATGCCAATAATAAAACACAAACAAAGGAATATGTAATTTTCTATACGCATTTAAATATACCTAATGTTTACAATTGTTCAAATCTTGAAATTATACCTGTTCAGAATTTGACTGGAGATTAGGGAGTACATCCTTAACTGTCCCCTCCACTAATATACCACCAACCATTCGAAAACATTTTCTTTCTCCATCTATACCTTTCAAGTTTTCGATTACAACTCTATATATAAAAAAAACAAAATTAACAATCATTTTGTACATTATTACATTTAAAGCTCATTATTACAAATAATTGTGTCAAAATGAATACATTCCTTTTCAAAATGATACAACAATTAAAATAAGTTACATGTCTGCAATGCAAATGCAAACAAGTATATATATGTACGCAATGAGAGTAAATGAAAGTGCAAGTCTCACGGCTTCCCAAACCGAAAATTTCAAACTTACTTGTGCTCGTTCAGGTCGCAATCCAACTCGTACAATTTGGAGGCAATGGCTCTTTGTTCATTTCGGAGTGAATTGAAACCTGCAATTGTTTCCTCTGGACTCTTTTTACTGACTTTTCCGGCTGGTTTTTTAGCGGTATCCACCGATTTTCCACTTGTGCTCGCCATGATTCCTCCTAATTTTTTGACTTTGAATTGAGCGCTCGTTTTTTACATCCTTGTATATTTTAATGGTTTTATTGCAGAGGGAAATGAAAATGAAAGTGTGCTTCACACGTTCTTCTTGTGTGTGTGTGTGTACTGGTCAAAGAGCCATTATCTCAAATTTCTTCAAAATCACACACAAAGATTGCGAATGTATGGAAATGCAGGAATAAATAAATAAATACGATTATTCGTGCCTCCTCGTGTCAGGGCATCTAGTAGCTCTTGATATATCCGGAAAATACTCGCCCTTACATCAATTGCCCTTGTAGCTCAGTCGGTAGAGCACTCGGCTTTTAACCGAGGGGTCTAGGGTTCGAGTCCCTACGAGGGCGTTACTTTTTGCCCAAATTCACTTTGTTTTTTGCGAAAAGTATTGCAAATCTGAACTCAGTTCATACATAAAATAAGTGGCAAACATAGGTATTTATTCCAAGATTTAAACACAAGCAAATATGTATTGAAATTTGTACGTAACAAGTAGATTCATTACAGGTATAAGAAATATAATGTATTCGTATATGAGAAAATCCAGCTTCATCTCATATATCAAGAGACAGTACAACGTTTGTTTTTGCAATCACAGTTGAAGGGGCAATGCTGAAAAACAAAAGAAGGACACATTATCAAAATAGGCACACATGCTCCCACATTCTACAAACATGCGGAATGAGGATAGAAAATTCAGTGTATCGTGTTTTTTTTCGACAATGGAATTTCTTTGAAATAGTTTTTGCAATAGATTAGACTTATCCGATAAGTACATTGAGATGATTGAAAGTGAATTTGGGCAAAAGTAACGCCCTCGTAGGGACTCGAACCCTAGACCCCTCGGTTAAAAGCCGAGTGCTCTACCGACTGAGCTACAAGGGCAATTGATGTACGAGCAGGGTATTTTCCGGATACATGAAGAGCTACTAGCAATCCTAGTTATTCCTGCATTTTCATACATTGTGTGTGTGATTTTGAAGAAATTTGAGTTGGCTCTTTGACCTTGTGTGTTGTAACCAATCTCTCATTTATTCTCAATAAACCCCTTACTAAGCATCTTCAACATAGACAAATTATACCAAACACTCAATTACGGCAATATGGTTTCCATCTATTACTTATTTAACTCAAACCATGATTAGATTAACTATAGGTTGCATTTAATATCCCCTTTTCCTCGCTGTGTCTAACACAATCATACTAATCGCCATGTAATGAAAATGAAATGACAAACGCCATCATTAAATTCACTCAACATTCTCATTTTGATACTTGATATTTACAATTTACATGATGGAGCTTTAAATAAATGTGTGTGTTAGTGCACTGACTTATTCAATCATTTTGTACTGATTGAATACGAAATTTCTATTATCCCAACACCATATCCGCACACATACACACACTTTCATCTCTTCACGTCGAATTAGCTTTGAATACAATCCATTACAAAAAAATGCCAATGCCAATGTGTATACCGTGCTAAAAGTTGAAGAGTTAATGTGTGTATAAGTACAAAGTACAGACGAGACGACAGACGTTTGGAAATAAAATACTACTACTTATTTATCATGCAGAATGTATATAGTATGTAGTAGTCGAGAAACATAACGACGCACATTATACTTTACACGACGACTACCTACTAACTACATTATTATTATGGACAAAATACAGATATGCACACCACACGTAGATGCACATAACATTCATTTCCACTTCTCTCGTTTATGTCTTCCGCTATATTACATGTTCATTTTCTGACGTTTCTCATTCGAAAACTCTAAAAGCAATAAAGAACATGCAGTGTAATAAGCTCTTGTATTGTCCAATCTTTAGTGCTACTACATTTTAACTGCAGTTCAGTCATCAGCATTGCTGACGGAAGATGAGAGTTTTTCCATTTTGGAGAGTGGGAAAAACAACCCAAACAAAGTTCTAGAATCTTAAGGAAAACGAAACTTATGCGAGGTGATAAATATCTGTGCTGTGCTCACTGGTTATACTAAAGTGGAATGATAAACTATATTATAGAATGTCAACATTTGTTTACATTCCAAATTCAAGTATGGGAAATAGCCTCTAGAACATGGTGAGTAACAGTTTTCATCACTAATAAATACCAAATAAGTAACTTATATGAAATCAATTCAATGGCACGTAATGACAAATTGTTTTCTACGTATTTAATTACTGACGCATCCAAGTACGTACAATTGTATATCATTTCTTACTGAGTGTATAGTTGTATAGCCGTTGCCCATTGTCAAAAATGTTTACACCAAGATTACCTTATTGAAAGAGATCGCAGTCACCAGCAATCATTTTTGTTATATTTGAGATGGCTATATACAGAAAAACTGCTTCGACTATTGTAGATATATAGTCCTATATACACATTAGAAATTACTCATCGTGCAGTAAAGTTTGATAAATTTTCTATTTCACTCGATTATAGTGTGTGGTGA
Source organism: Gisinianus flammeolus (assembly GCA_034699125.1). Classification (NCBI taxonomy): domain Eukaryota; kingdom Metazoa; phylum Arthropoda; class Collembola; order Symphypleona; family Katiannidae; genus Gisinianus; species Gisinianus flammeolus. Next base: position 20,529 of record JAIUND010001248.1, read on the forward strand.
GGAGATATTAGATATATATACATTTTGGGTGTTAAATTCACATCACTAACGATAAAAGTAAGTACGAATAAAATGTGTTAAAGAAAAACTGCTTCTATTTACAAAATACTTTGAACACTCAGCACTTGTTAGTACAATGATAAAAAATACCACCTCTATTATACTTCATTTCTAATTTCGCACTGCCATTTGCCTAACCTTTTTTACTTTTCACCATTTGCCATCTCAAAGTCAAAGTAAACAAGAAAAATACGGACGGATGACCTTATATTACGTTTAAGTTATGGTGCAATTATAATTTTGACTTTGCAAAGTCTGCAAATGCTGGGAAATATTATAGAAAAAAGGAACGCCTCTGTTTGCATTCACGTTAGCCATATGGCCTTACATAATAATGAATAATAAGCAGGTATACACGCTCACATACATGCAGACAAACGAAACAAAATATAAATGAAAAAGAGGGATAAGGGATAACGAGATAAGATAAAACTAGAGCGTAATGAATTCTATAAAAAAAACAACATTTACTCTCAGCATCAGACTTGACTTTCCAAGTTTTTTGAAACCATTTTTACGATCATTACATACGAGGGTAAATCGTAAATATTGCATACAAATCTTTAAAAAAAAAAACCCTCCATAGTGTAATACATTTTTTATGTCATCACCTGTATATATCATAAAATATTATTGTATATGTATAGATGCATGATAATTCTATATCATATCATGAAAGATACGATAACCTGGTTGTTTTGTCGTTTTTCGCCTGCAAACTAGAACTCACAACTCACAGTTGAAACAGCAAAAACTAAAAAAAATATATCACATATGGCCATAATAATAAAAACCATTAATACGTTTCTTCAGCTCAGGTTTAACCTGTAAAATATTCTAGTAATGCTCGACATACATACATACATGTACATATTATTGAAGTATGGAAGGTGTAGGTACATACATAATACATACATATAGTCAAGGACTAAGGTAACTGATAAATTTCTAACATCCCGAAGAATCTGTATATACGAGTTTAAAAAAATAAAATAATGCATATACAACATATGCAAGTAAACTGATGAAAGGATTTTGATTGGAGTTTCATCGCTTATTTTTCATTTGTCTCTGAGTCACTCACAAACACAGAGATTGTATTATTCATCGTGAATGCTCATTCATGGATGTTCTACCGTCGCTTAGTTATTAGATGCAGAAGTCAGCTTTTAACTATTTGACCGAGTGAAATTAGTCAGAGCTCCAGCAATCCCTATACATACATACCACTACCAGCTTCAATGATTAGCCAGCGATAAGCTTTGTTCATAATGCTATATAGACACACAGCAACCAACGTACAGATATTTACCATATTATAGACCACAAAAAAAATTTCGTAGGCAAATTTCCCATCCAGACTCTATTCTTCCTTTGAGCTCCCATGTGTGTAACCATAATCAGACCTTTATTTCTTTGTCTCTCTCTCTTGTATGTATATAGATATAGTCTCAACTTTTGTCGCTCTTACAACACTAATTTAATTAGGATTTCTGCACTAATTGTATGTTCACATATAATACAATTTAAGGTTCAGTACCAAATTTCATTACAAATTACAGACATTGCACTAAGGGCAAAATACAGTACATAAATAAACACCCACAATGTATAATTTTATTGTTGTTTTTTTTGTGCACGGACTTTACAGCTTCCCTACAACTTTAAACCATGCTTGAATGTCACCTGCATGGTTGCAAGGGTTTGAATTCAGAGAAGACATCAATAGTGAAACAAATGTGAGCATGGACTTTGGTGTTTCATTTTGAAGTTAATTGAAGAATTTCTGATTAAATTGCATGCCTCCAATTTTCATCTTCTCAGGGATAAGTGAATCCAAATTAGTTGACAAGAGGAAATCATTAAGAGTGCGTCAAACGAAACGAAACTTTGTCATTACTTTGCGAGCAGTTTTGTACTTGGATATACAGTGTATATTATACACAACGAGTTCATATATAGTCAAGACTCATCACCAGAAAGAAAGAGAACGAATGACCGATAGTGGATTACTCTCTACTGTAGAGGAAACAAAAGGTATTTAAAGATTTTAAAATAATTAGAAAAAATAAAAATACATAAAAAACGCCGTTGTTTTTGTTTTGAAAAATTCTGTGCAATCAGTGAAATTGGTATATACTCGTCTTTATAGATTCTACAAATAACACCACTAAAAGCTACAAATGACCGGGAGTAAATGAGACTGCAGTACTGAATATTTTTCTTCTTTTTATTTGTTTTTCACTAAATATCCCAACGCCAAAAAAAAAACAACGAACTTTTCCTAAAATGGAGTACAAAAAAATATCAAAATCACATTCGTTTTCATTGGTTATCTTGTATGGGTGCTGTTTATGTTTTCTTCTGGGAACAAAAGCACAGACAACTACAACAGCAAGTTCGACATTATTCGAGAAATCAAGAAGTTTCGGAGAACTATGTGAAGGAGATAATGACGAAGTCGGTCGGTTACTTGGTTGTGATTGCAGACGAATGAGTGATGGACCCTTTTCACAAAAAACAGACTTGGTGGCTGATTGTTCAAATCGAAGTCCCAAAATAGGATCAGACAAGGTTCTCCTCCCTGCCAAATTAAACGTTTCTAGTCTCGTACGAAAATTAGACTTGTCCTCAAATCTACTGGAAAGTATTGATGAAACAACTTTCAACGAAGTGCATGGAATCACAGAACTGAGCTTATCCAATAACAAAATAACCTACATTAGTGGACTGAATTTTCCTCGTCTAGTAGACTTGGATTTGAGTTTCAATCAATTAACAAATTTAACGTCAACCATTTTTACAAATACTGGCAAAATTCGGATTTTGAATTTGAGTCACAATAATTTGACATGGATCGACACGGAAACATTTGAAAAACTAGAATATTTACAAATCCTCTACCTCGGCTACAATGAGCTGGAAAACAAACGAAATTACGTCGAGAAATATCCATTCATGTTGACCAATTTAACATATTTAGAAGAATTGGATTTAACTAATGCAAGTCTTCCGGATTTACCCGGATATGTTTTACAAGGAACAAAAAATTTGAAACGATTAATTTTGAAAAATAACCTCCTGTCGTATTTGCAAACGGATATATTCGCACATTTACCAAATTTAGAAGAATTGGATTTGTCCGGAAATTTTTTCTCCCATTTACCCCCGAATGGATTTCATCATCTTGGCAACTTAAAAACACTCATAATTGACAAAACGACAGGACTTGAAAGAATAGAAGATTATGTAAGTACATTTACTATCAGGTTACTATACTACTTTGTAAAATTGAAAGTCCTTTCATTAGACTTTAAGTTTGTTTCGTTTTCCTTTCCTTTTTTAATCTAGGCATTTTCTGGATTAGCTTCTTTGAAGACTTTATCCTGCCAACGAAATTATCAATTGAATGACATTAGCGTTCTCGCTTTTCGAGTAAGTTAACGACAGAACTCTGTATACACAGTAATACACACCGAAAAAATTCAAATTCTTTCCCCTCCTAATTCTTCAGTTTTAGTACTATGTAACAAATGTACATACATGTATTGCTCTTATAGGGAAATCCTGAAACGAATTCAACAGAATGTACACCGAAAGTGGTCCAACTTGGCTATAATAACTTGAATCATTTTGAATATCCACTTCTTCGATGGCCGAACATGGAAGAATTAGAACTTTTTGGAAATCCGTGGAAGTGCGACTGTAATTTACAATGGGTTGCTGAATTCAGTCTACATGCTCCAATCAATGCAAGCATCCTGATCGACAGCGATTTCAAGTAAACATTTCAATGAGCTCAGAATATAAATTATATATGTACTAGTGATAATGAATGACAACAAAGGATAATTGCAACTTTTTTTAGGTGTGACAGCCCAAGTCTACTTAAAGGAACCCCAGTGGTAGCTATCAACCCAGAAGAGTTTAATTGTGATTCTCCTATAGCAATGCTAGCTGGAATAATTAGCATCGTCATATTTACATTTCTAATGTTACTTTTCTGTTTCCTCATGGTTCTACATCAGTACGAACTCCTTCCTGCATCTTGTGAAAAGTTTGTCGGAGATTTATCCCTCCCTAAATATACTAGAGTTCAACCGAAACCAAATGGAATTCGTCATCATCGATTACAACAACAATCCAGTCGAAATGACGACGAAGGCTTAGAATGGGATACTGGCGATATTGGGCATTTGAACTATTAAACATTTCTTTAAAATTCAATCAATTATGAGCAAAGACATATCGTTGTTATGTGCCGTATTTACCCACGACCAATCATATTGAAACATTATATGCAACCAAAATAATAATTCCTATAATTAGGTATTATCACAATGTACAAAAAAATATATATAAATACTAAATACCTACTATATAGTATATATATACGTATATTTCGTATAGAAATGACACTTAAATGTCTGTTTCGTTTCTTCTTTGAGTTTTTTTTACTATATTTATATTATTTTAAGTTATAGTAATTATTTATAATTTAAATAGCATTAAACTTTTTTAAAGCTTTCTAGTGTCTATAAGTTTTACATATATAAAAATGTTATATAATATTATAATATTTAAATCCCTACCTTTCGTTTAGAATGAAGAACATGTTAACAAAATATTAGCTGTGATTTTGATTTCGAGTTTTCTGCATATATTTATTGCACATTTAAGAGCATGTATATCTTGCATGATACACATTCGAACAATATTTAAGTAATAAATATGATAAAATGTATTTTTAGCTAGACATACATATAATAAATCATTTGTTATTAGCATTTCATTTTGAGTAAATTAAATATCTCTTGTTTACTTACTTTCACGTACATGTACTTTTTTTTAAATATAATACGTATATTTATTAAATATTATTTATTTAATGAACTAAAGAAAAAAACGTTTTATATATTATTTGCAGTTATTGCTGTTACATTGAAATTGAAAACTCCCACACTGAAAACTTGTACCCATTTTTAATATATCGTTGTTTATGCACAGTAATATCCAGTGACTGGATTCCCAGTCTATAAAATTCTTTATAATATACATAATATCTTTGACATTTTTAATTCACTGCTTTCAGCATAAACGTTAGCTCGGTATTAAAAGTTGAATCTTTGTTGCGTATATCTATGTATGGCTGTATGGTATAGTCGATATTACTTCCGTTTTCTTCATTGTAACTAGTTTCACTAGTATCTTATTGTAATAATTATTATAGCTTCAAATTTTTCTTTCCTAATTATATATATCTGCAAACCTGCACGTACCTCTAGTTCCACCAACATGCATGCATTTCTATCAGTATCCTGTGTTTATATTTTATGAATAAGTAGGTAGGTATACGTAAGTAGGTTAAAAAGTGATATCTATATAATAGGTAAGTATACATTTTTGTCAATCTTGAGTATTTAAAATTTGTATATTAATTAGTAGATATTTAAATCATTATTTTTGTTACAAGATTAATATCAAAATAGTAGCTGCATCTGATTTTTTCTTCCTATAAAACTTTGTTGAAATTAAGTATATTATTATTAGTAGACTATATTAGATACCAGATACTCAATTATATACTATTTTTTTACATAGGAAATGCAGTTTTAAAGTTTGTAAACGGAAGGAAATCCATCATGTACGATATTCGATTATTTGATAGCTCAAAATAAATAACAATGTCATATTACAATATATCATATATCATATATATATATGTACATACATAACAGTTATATTCTGATATATTCAGTTTTCTGCCTAAAGTCACTTGTTGTCGCTAAAAAATAAAAAAATACATAAGTAATGAATAGTATTCATTGAATACGCATATAGGGAAATCATTTTTGCATCATGTCTTAATGCATAAAATATTTTTTCTTCATATCATGGGTAAATATAATAATAATAATATCAATTTAAATTACAATAAAAGTTTACTCAGTGCAATGTTCAGTCTCAAAAACCATTATAAATACCTCAAGTGACTCACATTCTATAAATAGGGAATAATTCACAGTTTATGAATGATTAAAAATTTTAAAATGTTTTCAAAGTTCTATGAACAAGATCAAGTAAATTATGTTCTAAACTGTACAAAGCGATTCAACGTCTACACTTTTTAGTGTATAATTTACAAATATGAATACACTAACTCCTAAACTAAAATATCATTCCATTAAGTGTATACGAAAAATACATGGAAAAGAGAGATGATACACAGGGCATTTTGATAAAGTATTGAATATAAATATATAATAGGGAAGCTAAGAAGTAAGTATTAAAACTCAAGGTTCTTGAAATATATGACTGTCCTCCACTGGTATTTTCGAACTAGAATTTGATTCATCCATTTTTGGAGGAATATACATCACACTATTAGGGCTAATTTGGCAAATGCCATTCCCGTTATGTTTGAAGCTCTCTTCAGCAATGATGTGATTAGTTTGACTGGTTGAAGATGGTTCATTTTTACTTGTATTAGTTGCCGCTGTCGGTACTTCCATTTCTTCACTTTGCTGACCTGCCACAACCTTAGGTGTTATCAATGTACCATTTTTACTGTCTTTGATTGTTTTCAGGATGAACACGGGGGTCAAATTGGTTGATATCCACTTGGCACTTTAATGTAAATAATATTGTAAATAATCTTAGTCAGTTTAAATGATATTCCGCTTTCAATTTACAATATAATATTGAAATATTTTAGCACCCCACAAAAGCCACGAAGGACCCATGCTTAAAAAGCTAATCCAAACTACAATTCATAATAGTACATTGCAGCCAAAATAGCACAAACAAAAACTTATTATTGCGTTCTTAAAACTAACGTTAATTTGGTAAAAGCAAACTTGCAAGTATTTGAAACACATTCTTTAAAAAATCAGTAAACCACCAAATGATTGTACAATTTTTCTCAATTATTTAAGGGCATTTGGCATTTGGTAATCAAGCCTTGGTTAATTGTAAGATACAAACTCAAGTCGATGTTGTTGTTAAAACTTAAAATAAATACCATATATGAAAATTCAACCACTCATGCTTTTCAGTTTCTAACAAGAGTTAAAACTTTGTCGTCACATCCCCCAGCAAAATTTATAATTTTAGAAAAGAAAAAAGAGCATGCCATTATAAGAAACAGGCTATTTCAAATCCAAAGAAAGATGTCATTCAGTTGTATCATACTCGGAGTATGGTACATTAAAACCATATTAAAACCACACAATACCCATCACCAAAAGAACAATTCAATCCAACAGAAGAGCCAAAAATGTTTCGAAAGGACTATGTACTACAAATGCAAGATTTGGAAGCAATCTAATAACTCTATTTGTCACACCTGTAGTATTGAAAATGACAAAAACAATTCGTACAAAAATAAATTTCATATCTACCCTCTACCTCTACCTTCACACACAATTCATCAGTACTAGTAGCATCACAGAACAGAAGGAAATAAATTTATATACTAAAATTTGAAAAAAAAATATCAAAACGAGTCCCAAGCAATCCACCACTACTTGCATATAGAATAGTAACTTGGACTATATTCAAGTTGGCTTAAATAAAATGCAAATCATTCGGCTATAGGCGAATCTTGGAAAATTAAATAACCTGTCATCAGAAGACGAAATAATCTCTTTTATTGCACAATTAAGGTAGATATTCCAAGGGGATTGTGCTCGATAAGGTTCCAGAATATCTTCAAGATCCGAGCTGGCGAGATCATTTTCAGACCAATGGCTGATGATTACTCTCATAAACCGGCAAGCCTAAAGTTTTTCCCCATTTGTTTTATACATATACATACAGTCATACACATACAACATCTCATGTTTATATATAGAGTTTGAATACGGAAAGTGGAAAGTACACACGACCTATTCTAAACTCATTTTCTGTAGACAAAAAAATCCTAGACATGAAAATGAGCTTTTGAATTTTTTTTCGATATATTGATATCACTCTCTTTGAACAATAGAACAAAGTTCATCAAAGAACAAAAAATGTATTTGTTGTTTTTAAACATGTTGTATTGTCTTACCTGGTGAACTGATGCAGCATTCTTTTTCTCCTGATTAGTCAGATAGTTACCTATAAGACTAGCCGAAAGTTCTTTATTTCCACTGTTTAGTGATAGACTATGCTTTAAAGCAAATTCATGATTTTCAGCCATCGTCTCGAGCAAAGAAGCAGCGGCAAAATTTTCATACTGCAAACTCTGCAAACGAAAAAATATTTTTTACAATGTCAATAAACATTGTACGCACATACAGAATATATGTCAAAGTAAAATCAATTCAGAGATTTACACATTGTTAAACTTGAGCATGTATGCAAATAAAGTAGATTTATCGACTTTCACTAATCACAAATCAAGGCATTCGAGAAAATGCGTTTAAATGACTTACTGTATCCGTGATGAACTTGGGATCGTAGTTCCTTTTGAAAGCTTTTAACACCCATTCGAGGAGCTCTTGGTTAAGCACTGGAGATTTGGGTGAGACCGTATGACTAGTTGAAGGATTGATTTCCCTTGACGGCCTTGGGAGACCCAGAATTTCTCGAAGGCGAAAATAAATGTTTGATGGCTGACGTACTTTCACAACACGTTTCTTCGTTTTTATGGTCATCACTGCCGACTCTTCCTCTGTTTGTAACTTTCCCAACTATGTCAACAATTTTAAATTAACCCAGGCATGAAGTTGTTGAGCATGGTAAATTTTAGATGACACATGCAATGATACACATAAATAATATGCATGTACCTGTCCAACTGAATTAAATCCACATCCGTAGCATCGAAACGTATCTCTCTCAATCACAAATGTGCAGTCACCACCACAGCAAATATCCGAAGCCACAAATACCTTGTCCTCTGTATCAATCAATTCCAATGTTCGACTATCATCATCTGGGCGGACAAGTTGACCACTTTTGCCTAATCCCCACGTATAAACCATCCCCACGGAAGTTAAAACGGCCATGTGAGTCGTGGCAACGTTTACCTAAATGCAAAAAGTGTAATACATAATGATAATGAATACTTTGCAACAGGATAACAATGTTCACACTTGAACCGGGAAAAGGTTGTACCTTCAGGATTTCCCCAGCCAAATGTACAGTGTCAATGATTACGGGAGCTGAAAAATCCTTTTCTTCTTCAAAAATTATCTCTGATTGTGGGATCCCGGCTGCAATTGCATTATTTCTTTGTTCTCGTCGTTTGTGTCCTGATAACAAAGTCCGCAATGTTGCTGGATTAAGTCCCGCATAGTAAAGACGATTTTTTGTTGAAATCATGGCCTAAGAGAAATAAAATAAAATAAAATAAAAATAATCATTAATTTCTTTAGCTAAACGAGAACTAGAGATTACACAAATCTCTTAATTACCCTATAAAACTTTATTTATTCCAACGAAGAGTGTACACGACTTATTACAAATGGAGAGGCTAAGAAAATTTCCATAAAGAACAAAGTCAGACACAAAAAAGGTATGCGGAATAATGTTTTGTTTCTTTTTTTCGAAGACTCTATACCCTGCAATTACCATTAAAGAATTACTCAACTTTATGGTTTTGAGAGTGAAATATACTTTCTACTTTCATACTTACTTACTATACTTTCTTTTCTATGGTTTGCCTACGGAGCTTCCCACAGTAATCTTGTCAGTAGCTCAATTAAATACTATACCTTACAATGCATGAATTTATTATATTCCGACCACGCACGAAACATTTATCTGTACATTTTTGCGAAGAAGAATTGTGAAAGAATTTTGACTGAAAATTTACACACGTTTGTCAAGTTATGTTTAATTCCAGGTTCCAACTTTGATATAAAAGTCAAACCACTAATTGAGAAAATAAATGTTGTGCATTTATGTCTCATTAGAAACTGTAACAAAAGCTTTACATATTTCGGATACTTCATTTCCTGACACGACGTTATTTTTTCGTAAGCTGGAAATCTTAGACTCCTGAAGACAATCATACTTCTTTTAACCTTGCTATATGAAACAGCCTAAGAATGGTCCATCACAGTTTACAATTCAGATTCTGGATTTGAAAATAATATGTATTATTGATACAATCACATTATATGGGAACAAGGGAAGCATAAAGAGGTTTTATATTCCTTTTCATTTCATGTGGGAATGAAAAAACTTTTTAAGATCGAGCTGCCTAATCTCTAAAAGGAAACTGAAATCTTTCAGTCGTTACGTTGCCTGACTGACCTTAAATAATAAACAAAAGTCGATACTTGTCGACACTGTAGACTTTGTCTATACATATATGAGGGAAAACACTTGACCTCATGCGTTACTATTAACATTTGTTTTAAACATGTACTCCTTACCAACACTCTACTAGATCTCAAAAATCGTTGCCGTCTCACACGCCAACTTACGATTGGATCTTATACAGTATGTGTGTGAAATTTACACATCTATAGCATTGTGTAACACCAGGGATGTCGTTTTCTAGTTTCCATATTTCATGCTAGCATCCATCAAGAGTATTATTTTAGTTTCGTTCTAGGAGCTCGTGAGCTCACACATCTATAGTTGTTTCTATAATATTTTGCAGTTACATTCCCTAGTTTTTTAATCAAGTCAAAATGGAATGTCGTGTTCCAAAAGGAAATACTTTATTCCGACTCGGAGGAATATAACCAAATCATAAATCATTCTGAGCAATTATAAGTCGTTCATTGACAAATTTTGCATATATTTTCTATAGTAAAAGCTGTTTATTTTTCTGTGCTGTGCTGTATAAACCTGGATATTCAAGAGAAAAACTATATGTACTCAAATCAAAAAATATATACACACATGGTAGCTCAAGTGTAGACTTTTACAACGGTGCATAATTCATACGACAATCTTATTAAAACTGGACAAAATGAAAAGGACATAGAAGCCATGTCTCCAACAAGTTCTCGTGTTTCTAGCCAGAAGTTAGGCGGTGGCTTTCCGGAGCTTGGTGGCAGTCAATCGGGGACAATGGCTCCGAAAAAGTATTGCTGCTCAGATTCATCACAAACGGAATCCAAAATATGGGCCATTTTTGATATTGTAAGTAACTACATAATTAGCTGACTTTCTTTAAGTAAATAATTTATTATAGTTAATAATAATAAACAAATTATACTTCCATTTCTTTTTGAGATTATTTTATTGACGACAGAGATATATCATGTACATACATTGTACACTGTGTACAATGCACAGTATTTGTTCAAACTGACCAATTTAGAATCACCTGAATGAATAATATCGACTTGTTAATGTTAACAAACTACAAACTTTTGTAATGTTTGTTTCTCCAACAGGTTTGCGCTTGTCTTATCTTATTTGTGCTCATTTTCTTCACGGTTACAGTGAAAACAGACCAAGAACTTCTGCAAGCAATCATTGACAATAACAAGGAAAATGAGCGAGATTTGAGTAGATTTCTAGAGTACAGTCGTAAGTGGATTATTTTAAAATTATTTTAAAATGTGCAGGAAATACATGAATGAAACAGTCAGTAACATTTTTATAAAAATGATTACAGCTGTAAAACAAGAATTAACAGTAGCTGTTGCAATAATAAGAGAATTATTCAGCATTTTACTCGGAGCTCTTCTGTACGTAGCAGCACTAAAGGTAAGAAGAATTAGGAACCATAATTAATTTCTTATTCCAGTTAAATTTCAACTGCACAAATTTACATCACATATGACCAATTCATTGACAGAGAGCGCACCATCAACTGAGAATCTGGTTGGGCTCGACATTTGCAGCGATTGTGGTAGATTTGTTTCTGTTCATCCCAAAAATGGCTTTCACTCAAAATAAATTTATCTATGTGTCGACTATGATAGGCTATTTTCTTTATAAATGGTACGAGGTATGGATGGTTACACTTTTGTTCAAAGAAATAAGACAAGAGGAAGCGGATGGACTAACTGGAGAAACAAATGCAAGTTTTGAAAATGAAACGGACCATGAAAGTCACGACAAACCCCCTGAAATTGGGCATAGAATTATTCTATCTCAACCACCAAAGAAAAATATATTTCACACTCGTCAAAGTGATATCACTATAGTCCAAGCAAAGAGTCCAGTCCCAGTGGACAATTACAGAGTTTGCGATACTAAATGACGTGCGGATAAAGTAGTGTACTTCAGAAGATTTGGTCGTAAATTACAAATATTTATAAATGTAAGTATGTATATTGGATTTACTCCATTGAATGGAAACCATTCTGTAAAATCTTTCAGATTATTTTTAGTAACAATGTTTGTATAACTTTTTCTACACTAAACTTGCTTTACCCCAAACCCCATTAAATTACATTTTATTCAACCCATTTCTAATTCACTTTGTTCAGAATTATCAAAAGAAAAGAACATAAGGTAAGTACCCAAAAAAATCGACGGTTAAAGTTGAAAATAAATATAAACAAGAAGCGTTTCTACAATTTTACACTTTCTCGTTTCTACTATGAATTTATGCATGCTGAACTTAAATGTGTACAAATGAATGTTACGAAGATTTGAGAGTTACTATACTTACAGTTCCACATAATCCACATTCAACGCTCCGAAATAGTACACCCTGTGCAAATTGTGATAGCATTGTAGGTACTTTCACTTTTTTTTGTTGTTGCCCTTGGCCAGTTTGTCCAAAATGAGAACATCCGCAAGTATATAAATGTCCAGTGTCCGTCAAGAATGCCGTGTGAGAATGTCCAGCAGAAACTGCGACTACCCTTTCCTATAAGCCATTAAATTCATTTTTTCATACATCAAGATTCATAGACAAGGATTTAAAAAATGCATACATTAAGCAGAATAAATAAAACGTAAGTTTACCGGCATTTCTATGAGTTTTGGTCTGTAGGAAGTTTCAATGCCGCCATTGCCTAATTGACCTATTTAAGAACAACAAAAGTACAAAATTTTAATTACTTGCTAGAAAAAATATTTTTTTGAAGTTTTTACAGGAATTATTCCTGAGGAATATACAGAAAAAGTCCATGGATTATCATTACCATGAACTCCCCAACCCCATGTCCAAACTCTGTGCATATGATCAACTACAACAGAGTGATAGCCGCCTGCGGCCACCCGTATAATAATAATATCGGGTGAAATTGGCAAAGGAATTGGTCTAGCAGTCCACATTGTTTGATTACTAAATTCAATAAAAACAGCAAAAACATTAGCATATATACTTCATTATTTTATCATGGCGAAGCACATGAGTACTATTTTCCTTCAACTTACGAGTAACCAAGTTGTCCTAAAGCATTACTGCCCCATACAAATACTGTCTAAAATGTGCATAAAATAAATTGATTGATTTATTAAAAAACAAATATTAAAATTAGATGTTATTTATATCGTAAATATTCCTCTTTAAAATGTCTTACCCCACATGACGTCAGAGCAAGAGTATGATTAATACCACAGGAAACAGATTCAATTGTAATATGAAGACTAGGAGAAATATTTATGACAGTAGGAGATTCTACATTGATTCGACGATCATCTTGTATACCTGGAAATTATTGATTCAAACAGGCCATTATTATTTACTTTATAATATATAATATATTATAATTATATTACAAAATATGAATCAAAAACATCTTGAAAACAGTACAATGAATTATTATTAGAACTATGTACATATTTAAAACAAATAAGTTTAAAATTTTCAAACCCAATCGACCGCATCTATTTTCTCCCTGAAATTAAATAAAAATGAATAGTCAACATATATTTCGTGTTGACTTCGGGTTATATATTTCGGGACACATACTTTGTATGTAATTGCGAATTTTGTAAAGCCTTACCCAGGTGTACACTTTGCCGTTTCTCACACAAGCACAGTGATAATTTGAACTCGAAAATGTTTTGGCGATTTGAAAACTAGAAATTGTATGTTTTTTCTCATCGTCTTTCGGACTTTCGGGGTGAGAATGAATCACGTCAGGGACTTTTGGCTTGTACAAGAAATTTGGCAAAACAAACTTTTGCTGGATATCTGAAGTCAAAAATGGAAAACCACTTTATAAACATACCCAATCAAAATTATGAATTCAAAATTATGCACCAATAGGAGCGAATACTTACTTCTCTGGAGTAATTCCATCATCAGAATTACAAAAAGACTCACGTAATCATCCATCAAAACTCTTCCAGCATCCTAAAAATGTATTTACAAATTCATTTGTAATTTTTTTAATTAATGGTTATACAATTTGGTTATAGTTTTGTGACATTTTAAGTTGCATTAATTACAGTAAAATCAATTATTTCCGTCATTGCCGATTTTTGAGGCGCAAAGAAGTTTTGCTGTAACTCTTTTCTCCACGGAAGTAACACCACAAGTAAATTCTGGAGCTGTTTTAGTTCCAATTCTTTACGATGTTCCAAAACCGTTTCTCGGAACCAGTCAAAAACGGATGGTGGTGCAGTGTATAGAGCTAACCAGTCAGCAGAGAGAATTTGCCAAAAAGCTACAAAATATAAAAAATTGTTAGAAAAGGAATTTGTTGTTAAAGAACATTGATGATTGTGGTGTACATGGAATATACATACTTAATAAATTAAATAAATAAAGTTTATTTAATAAACAATTTATAATTTCATTAGTACTTACCATTCTTTTTTACAAATTCTTCCAACTCTTGTGGCTTATCATGTAAAGCCTGCAAGATCGCCGGGTAACACATACGGGCATTTCCAAGTATCTTGAGAGCCCATATTAATTGTACATGGGATAAAACAGAGGCAGAATGCTTTGCTGAGTAATGAGGATTGCGATTCAGCATGTTTCTGTAAATAATACGGAAAAAAATAACAACATTAGATATAACTTTGTTAACAAATTTGTGGAATTCAAATAGAAGTGTAATAATGCAAAAATGAATTATAACGCTGCCACTAACTTGAGCAAATTCTTTGGACTACGACATATATCACCAATACTTTTCCCGTGGCGCAGATATTGTTCTACAATCAAAATTAAATTCAGTTATTGACTTCATAAAATGACTTAAAAATGATTTGAAAGAATCAACAATATTACGATTGCACTCTAAACAGAATTACAAGGACTGTACCGGCTCTCGCAGTAAGTGCCAAGTTTGCCATGGTTTGCTTGTCCTGTGAATTTCCACTTAATTTGGTTTTTTGTTCCTGGTCCATCAACTCGTAGAAACATAGTAAAGCTGCTATATGTCCCCGAGAACCGAATTTGGCCAAGATTTTTGTATAATTTAGCTACAAATGTCAAACAATCATAATTTTATATAATTACAATTACAACATTCGGTACACACAAACTAACGATAAGAAGCTTTGCTCATGATTAGACTTGACATTTACCCCTGCAATTTTATAATACAGAATAGCTTTGGCAAATTTTCCTTCTTCTGATCTAGTGTCCCCAGCCAAAACACAAACATTTGCTTTTGAAACGTTTAGAGCACTGCAAACAACATCTAGCATGACATTATTCGTTTCTTTTAGCAATAATTCCAAGCAAGTTTCCATTGGAGTTGTCCTAAAAAGAAGTAAACACTGTCATTATTTTGTATTCACATGTAACTTCTGTATGTGTATGTATACAGTTGGAGGATAAACTTTTAAATTTACCGAAGGCAAATTTCTCGAATTCCATCTTTACAAATTATGAACACAGAATATGGAGCAATGTTTGGATCACTTTGATCAATAGGCTCGATGGATAAGATTTTTGAGCTTGAAGGAATTAAAGCAAATTCCTTTAGCTATAAAAAAAAACAAAAAAAGAACCATTATAACAACCTTTACCTAATCATAAGACACAATTTGTGAAAAATTATTTGTCTAAAAAAATTAGATTCGTGTACTTACTGTTCCATTATGAACTACTGATATCCGAATGCACTTATGTTCCTCATCAATACCGAAGAAGATTCGTTGGATAACGTATAGGGCTGAAAAAATGTTCAAATACAAACTTGCAATGATTTACGCATAAGGAGTGTAATCCTATTATCATGCATACCTGTATATGAGGTATTTTGTTTATTGTATTGTTATCGATCGGGATATTGGTTTACCATTGATGTGACCTGGTATAAAAACGGCTGCAGTTTGTCTAAAGTCTCCATCAAAAATCTAAGAGCAAGTACGAAAAAGAATTCAGTAAATTTGCAAGCAGGACAACAAGAGAAGAATTTGAAAACACGCTTAAATTATACCACATTAATCAGATCTATTTCATTAGAAATTCATTACTTACATCAAGTTTATTGTTGATGTGCCTAATAAATTGATTTTTCCCACTAATCCTACGAAGAAGTCCACGACAGTTTACATCTTCTATGGGTGTGAATTTGACATTCGAGATCGGGAAGAGTTTGCCGGAGAGTAAAGTTGTTGTTCCTACCATGGCAGGAAGGGAAACAACTGAATTTGGGCGTTGTAGTGTAGCATTTGCAGCATCTCGATTTCCTTTACGATTAAAGAAGTTCATTTTCTCATCCGAAAGCTAATGAATTGAAAGAATTAAATAAAGACAATCATTCATAAGGGAATTTCATAATTTCCAAAATTTGTTATAATGAAAGTAGTGATAATATTTTGTCACTTACTTTCGACATGATATTATCTCTCGCTTTACGAAATATAGACTTTTTCCCTGGAGCTTCATGCTGTTCATAAACAGGAATTTCTAAATCATCTAGCACACAAAATACATTGGAGCTGTTTTCTAATGACACCTATTTAATAAAATAAAATAAGGTCAAAAGTCAAGTTCAATATATTATCCCTTTTAGTAAAATAATATAAAAAAATACATTTTTGTTTTACTCACCAGTAAACAACTCAATCCAACATTATTGGTATAAATTTCCATATTACAAATATTATTGAAAAATGTAACGAGTACAGGTAGGGCATTGGAGTGAACAATTGCAAGCTTACAATTCCCTCCATTTGATAAAACCATTTTCATATTTTCCCGATGCCATACTACTAATTGGATAATCTGAAATAATAAAAGATATATAACGCACAGACATGTAGAAATTCATCGGACACAGCAAAGGGAAATAATAACAAGATTGTGGATACTCCTAAACTTATTGACACTTACCTTTAGCTCATGAAGATGAAAGATGGATTTGAAATCATTTCCCGACCCAGTTGAACCACTCAAAATTTTCACAGCACTAATTTCATAAATGTGTCCATCCAACGTCCCAATGTAAAGCTCACCATCCCCGTCAAATGCTAAAGCTGAAATTTTCTTTCCGGTATCTTCAAACCATGGGATGTGCTTGATAGACCATTTCTTGTCTGCTGGTCCAATTGTCGGAACTCCAAACGTGTTTGGAGTTCGTGTTTGTTGAACTCCATCGCTCACTAGTATTAAATCTCCAGAGCTGCATGAACAAAATAAACAATCTAGATAAATGCCTTTGTCAATTCTTTAATTCCATTAAACCACAGACAAATGAGTAGTAGCAGTTTGTAAATGTCTATAGTATATAAATTACGGTTTGATTGATGCGGCAAAGTAATTAAACCCAGCAGATGATACTTTGGCATGTAGATGAATAGATTCTTTTGGTGGTAGTTCAAGTCTACTTTTCAGCAAAAATATATCACTAGTTCCTTCTCCTGACCCCATATTTTATAGTAAAACAAACATGTACATAGGTATCTTATTTTCACTTTTTCATGATTGACAGTTCAGAAGAATTTTCCATTTTATTCCATTGCGATTCGATTTGATTTCATGAGCACCAAATGCCATTTCTTTATACAAAGTAAACTATATAATTATATAAGGTAGGTATTGAAAACTGTTATCTTGAAAATCTTGATGAGGATTGAAAATGTATTTTAATCACTACTATTCTTACTCTACTACAATATATGTATGTCTATTTAGGTACGTATATAATATTTTTTCTCTTCTTTGTACAAAATAATTATAATACTTGTTTATATAACTTACTATCTAATACATTATCTAAGTAAATATCTACGTATTTCATGAAAAAACTTTTTATCTACACACCAGGACTATTGCACTACAAACGCTTAAAAACTGTAATTAGTATTTCGAAAATGATTGTTATTTACGAATAAAAAGTGCAACAAAATGTTACAGTAAAATATTAAACTTGAACGTCTTGAACTGTCTTGAACTTTAATTCCAAATTGGAATTTCCAATTTTATTTTATCCCGCTCACACACAATGGCAGCAAAACATCAAGCAAAAAATTGTAATTTAAAATGGAACTATAATTTCATCTTCCAGTATTACCTATAGTGAATGGTGCAATCTTCCAACACAGAATGACCTTTGACCTGAAGAGTGGGCATGAGAATACGCCATAAACACATTCAGAATTAAATTAAATCTGTCACATACATTTCCTCCCAAACTCTACCAAAGCAAATATTCATGACACGTCGAAATTAAAGCGAATCAACTGCATTAACAATATCGTTCGTGAAACTCGAAAAAGCGCTATAGTCGAAATGGTTAATTTTAAAAGGACCTATGTGCTCAGTGGAGTA
>JAIUND010001249.1:0-39171 GCA_034699125.1 Gisinianus flammeolus
ATAAGTGAGGCTGGCATTACCGGATACTATACAAATACCTTGATATAACTCAAAACTATGCATTTATATAACAATATTGGGAACTTGAGTCTCGTCAGTCCAAAATTCGGTTCAAGTTCAATTTTCTAATGTTATTACTGCTTTTCATTGCATTGTCAAGGTAGTTAAAATATAGTTTGTAAAAGCGGGTTGTAGTTGGAATTGGAATAGGAAAAAGAATTATGGAGCCTCCACGACGAGTCGGTTTGGGTTGCTCATACATAATTACACATGAACATCACTCCGTCCGTCCGTCGGTATGTATGTTGTAATTAAATAATTAAGTTACTTTTTAATAAAGGGCTAAAAACAAGTAATTTTGGGGAGACGACGGGCGTGTCGCTTTCATTTAATTTCTTTAATGTCTACACTCACCGACGACAGCTACTCATTATCTGTTGGCAATGCCGTCATCCTAATTTCCAATGCTATTCAACTTCGATCTCATGAATTATTGTTGTTACGGGTAATTCCAGTATTTCCATTCCATTCCAGCGTACATGAATACGATAAGAAATTGGTATGATCAATACAAGATGAAGCTGAAATCTGGAGACAGACTGTGACGAGAGCATTTCAATTTCCCCCATGATGATAAAAAATCGTATACTTTGAACGTTATCTTGATGAAAGATGGAAGATAAGTCTAATTGGTGAGATTACATACATACATGGCAGAATTTCCTGTTAATTATTTGATATGCAATCAATGATATTGACTTGTAAAACAACTGCCATATGAAAGGAATGTATTCATCGAGTATTTATATGATATATGACACAAGCAAAAATGTTTGCATACTCCTCCGTCCGTCCGTCCGTCGAGTATTGTTCTTTCCATTGTTTGTTTGTAAATGTTTAAATGATTTTTCGCCAAACCTGTATGTTCCGCTTGAGCAATGTCGCGGATCTTCTCAGCCAACACACGCGTTCAATAATGCTTTGTAATGCCAAATATGTATGTACAGAGAAAGGAAAGACAACTTTGAAGGATTTGCAAAAATTAAATTATCTTCACTCATTTTTGTTTTCAGCTTATCAATTCTCAATTTTCGATACAAAGAGGAAATTCCTTGAACGACCGAAATTTACATTGTTTATCTGAGATTTATCGTTCAATTACGCCTCCACTTTTTTAATGTCCTGGTTTTTTGTGTCCAGAGCTTTTGAATTGAAAGACTAGACAACTTCCACCGGAGATCCAACTCTATCTGTATTTTTCCTTTTTCTACGTATATAGGAATCAAGACGTACATCCGTCCATGTCCTCTGCATATGTGAATCTACCGATTGGAATCTGATGAGCATTTTCCCTCATTCCTACGCACGTAAATGAATGACAAACAATTCTAATTAGATACGCGATAGACAATTCGTAACAATGTCAATTAATACTTACTGAAGCGTATACCAAATTCCCCATCGAGAAAATGAGTAAGCATTGTCAACTCATCTGAAAAATCGGAATGCTCATCCATTTCTAAAAGTGAAGGTGAAGGGCACAAAAATCGCTTGTTCTATCTTTGTCATTCCAAAACAACATGATCTTTTTTTTTTGATTGATTTCCAGTTCTTGGGATTGAAAATTGACGGATTTAATCGCACATAGTGAATGAAGATGTCGAGTATTTGCACGATCATCGTGTTTACAAGGGCGCAGGATTAAAAACCTTCATTAATATTTCCATGTAATAAATCCAGTAATTTAAAAGTTCATAAAAGATTCTTAAATTGACATAATTCTTGAAGGGAGAATCCTTCAACAATAAATACTTTCAGCATTTAACACCACATTGCAAATTGCAAATTGCTATTTTCATTTAATACTTAACATTTCGTAGATTTTTTTTGTTGGAAAAGGCATGCACACCATTTTTTTTACACTCCAAACCTTGTTGACAATTTAATGCTCCTAATTCCTCTATGCAGTAATAATAAAATAACTAATTACTGCGGAATGAACGTCGTACTTGAAACATAAATGAATAGAGTAATTGTCATTGTTATTTTCATTTTCATATAATAAAAAGGGGTGGATTGACTTTAAAGTGCGTAGAAGAGAATTCGAGTTAAAAAATGTCAGGATCATGTTAATACTTGACACACACACACACACACACTTTTATATCGTTGTAGGTATGTATTTATGATAGAATATCCGTGTGTGTTAAAACAAAACAATTAAATTGACAGACAAAAGCATTTTGTCCCATTTCTTGAATCTACAATGTCGACTGTGGAAGTTTGTGCCTAGCGAAAACGTTGAGTAATTGTAAAGTATGGCCACTGTTGTCTCAGTTTATTATTATGGGTTAACCAGAGAGAGAGAGAGAGAGTGAGCGAGTTGCAACTCACTCCACAGTGTAATTGTCATAAAATAAGCGTGTGCACATATGGATGTATGTATGGAGGTGCGTACGAGTACATGCCTAGTTGCCTACATATTGGGACGTTTTTTGGTCATTGTTGACCTTTATTTCTCACGCTGGGCTCTCCACGTCCACAAATCCACACGCACACAACAACCAGGAGTTTCTTTTCATGAATGTTCACAACATTCACTTCATTCTGCATTCTTCGCAGCTTACTTATACTTACTAATAAAATTTACGCATGTATTCAGAATCCCATTACCAATTAAATACTAAAATACAGAGTCAAAATGTATTTGTTATTCACAATTTTAAAATGTGAATTATAGTACTTTAAACAGCTTTGAGGAAAAAACCCTGTCTGCAATCTCTCTACTTGTCTGCATTATAATTATTATACGTAATTACTATTTTTATACATACATTTTAATGTAGATTAAACAATTTGATCTTCATACTCGAAGAAGTATAGTATGAAGATGATCGGGTGGGTTCTCTTCTCATCAACCCAATGACAGACAGACAGATAGGCAGCAAACGTCCAATTCCTCCAAATCCCACACGCATGAAAATGAGGACGTAAGGAGGAAAATAAAAGTGGAGACAATCACTGTCATCACTGTGAGTGATCAAGTAATAATTATAATTGTACATCATATAAAAGAGACTTTGATCGAAATTGAAATTGAGTACGTGATACGAGGAGCGACAAAGGAGTTGGAATGCTAATGCTAATGTTGACTACCGGCCGACGACAGACGCAATTTAAAATTCACAGCAAAAAATGATGGATTTGCAGTTGGTTGACGTGCGACAGAAAATGGAGCTACACGCTTAATTATTGTGATTGAGGGAAGTGAACATGGTGGTGACTAGAATGTGAATGTGAATGCATAGTTGCATACTTAGGCAAATACACTTTTTATTCAATAATGGTACAAACAGAGCTAATCGTAGGCATATTCGTATTCGTATTTTCCTTATCGTTAGATACATACAATGTACCTAATCGCTGTAATCGCTGTAATCGCTGTTATCGCCCCAAGAAAATCTCTCTGCATGCAATTTGGACTTGATTTTTATTTCTTCAATTCCTATATTTACCATGTTATTATTATTATTACTATTGTAATTATTGTGGGCACTAAGACATTTTAGATTTAGATTTTAGATTGTCCTTGGTGCCATCTTACTCTTTTTAACCCGTCGTTCAATTAGCCATCGGAGGCCTGGCCTGGCCTCTCGTTCAACTATCGTATGAAATGCATGAAAACACACAGAAACACAAAAAAAAGAACGGAGAGACAAACCATTTGTCTTTGGTGTTTGTGTTCACTCTCTACTTCGACTCATTGCATTGTTCTGCCCCTCTCATTATTATCCATTACCCACATACATTTAGTTTTTCAAGTCTCAACGATGGATCTCCGCTTTGACAGGCGGATAAATGAGAAGAAAACTAAGTAAAAAAATGCGTAGAATAATGTAATCACAATCACACAATGTAAATAGTAAATAGTAAATAATGTTGGGCTCGCGTTCAGGAAGCACAGAAGAAACAATACCGCATTATTATTACTAAATGTACCTTTATACTTTATATTATACATATGTACAAACACACACATCCATATTATTATTACCTATTAACAATAATATTAGACCTTTCCTCACTCGCTGTCTTTTGTCTTTCGACATTCAATTATTATTATTCTAGCTACTCGTTTATCTGTGCCGATCTCCACGCTTTAGCAACCTACAACCGTCCGATGACTGTGTCTGTCTGTCTGTCTGTCCACTGACTACGGCCATTGTTGAGACTTGACTAATGCGTAGCTGCATATCTCTATATTTATTATTATTATCTCCCTCGCATCCGATAGATATAATACGCACAGACAAATATCCTATGTCAATGTACACAGTTCAGTTAGATTTACCTACAGCTCCCATTTACCACATCTACATATCTTGGATTTGCTATCTTGATTTGAGACAGCAAATCTGTATTGTCATCTGAATCCGTACTATTTTTGTATAAAATAAATGATTATTGGGATTTTCTCAATTGAATGCTGCTACAACTCACAATCAATTTGCTTGCTGTCATTGCGGGAGGGTAAAAAAGAAGACCGTAAGGTAGAAATTGCATTGGTCACATGGTCAGGACCAAGCCAAACCAAGATCCAAGATCCAACGTGTTACTCATTGTCATTGTTATCGTCGTCTTACTATGAGGTTGGTAGTTGGTAGTTGGTGGTATGCATGCACATAAATGTAGGATAAGTAGAATAGGTACCTGTAGGCTGTAGGCAATTCACAATGGAATGGAAAGAGCGACGGAGCTTGGTACTATCTCTATTTATCAATGAACATATTATGAGAGTGAGAAATACACAATGATAATGATATCCACGCTGAGGCTGAAATACACAAATATAAACACACACATACACACACACACACTCTCTCTCTCAACAATACCGGACATGTCCATTTGAATTGTTAAGTGAGTTTTTTTCCTTGAATCCTGTGTGTCTCTAACTTTACCCCACCTTTGACCACGAAATTTCCCTCGTCGTTATATTGCGTTCAATGTACAAATGTACATGAATCCATCCATCCATCCATCCATTATGAGACATGTAGGTAATGATAATTACATCAGAGTGTGTGTCCACGAAATCTTGACTTCTTGGTGGTGCCAACGGATTTCGTTCTGTATATAAAGAACCTCACTTGGTTTCCACCAGTCAGTCATTTATCCAAACTCAAATTCTTCACATTTAAAATCCCTCCTCTCTCAGTTTTGCATTTGCAATTTGCAAGCCCAACCAAAAATATCAAAATGGTCAAATTCGTTGTAAGTGACATCCAAAAAGAACTCAAGATTTCTTTCAAATTACAGTTCTTTTGTTCCACATTCAAAAAATATAAATTTGTTGTGTGTTTTTTTTTTTGTTTGTTTGTTTGAAAAGTCTTCCGAATTTCGGACTCAAAACAACTTGTGCATTTTTTTAGATGTTCTTGTTCTCAAGTTGTAAACCAACAAACTAAATCTGTATTTTTTTGTTCTGGGTTTGAATAGGTTTTCATTGCTTTGATGGCTGTTGTTGCCATGGCGGTTGCCCAAGGTGTGAAACCCGCCAACGGAGTTGAGAAAAAAGAAGGCGATCTCCAAACTGCCAGCTCTTTTTACGGCCTCGGTGGATATGGATTGGGATATGGCTACGGTACGATTCCCTATAACTCTCATTTTTTGACTCTACCTTACTTAAAATGTTAAAATACAGTCAAAGTCAATTTTCTTGGAAGGAAAAAACTGTGGACCCTTTTTGTGCTCATGTTTTTGTTAGGCGGTGGTTACGGCGGTGGTTACGGCGGTGGTTACGGATATGGATATCCTTATGGTGGTGGATACTATGGAGGATACCGAAGTTTTTATGGTGGATATCCCGGATTTTATGGAGGATTTTACGGTTAGATTTGACCTCATCGAAAATCTGCCTGCCCACTCTCTCCCTTTCTAACTTTGTATTTGACGAAACGAAAATTTAAAGTAGGAAAAATCACCGCACTTCCAAAGTATTCTTTCAATAGACTCTCCTTTTTTGATTTGTATACTTTTATCTGTGTCTGCCAATATCAACAACAATTTAACTGGAACCACAAAAAGAACAAAGAAACCCGTCTGATATTTTGTTGTCATCTCTCAATTTTGCCTCGCTTTGGTTGTACAGAGAAATCCTTTTCATTTCTTCTTTTCTTTTGTGAATATAACTATTTGAGTTTATTGTTTAAAACTATACAGAAACAAACAAACAAGCACACAAACAACATGCATGTACATTTATATTTTCGTAATTTCCGTAGACGAAAGTCAACATTTCTTGAATGCCAAATACCAAAAAATACAACTATTTGTAAAGAACAAATACGACCAAAACGAAAATCATTTCATTGTTGAAAAATGAAACAGATCACAGCAAAGAAATTTGACGACTACTCCAAATTACAAAAAAAAACATACAATTAAAATCCAAGGAACATGGACATTTTTTTGTCAAGTCACAAGAAAAAAGCAACTACTCTTTATTTAAACGAAATAAATATTCTTGCAATTGGTTTGGTAACTCAGTCATCTGCCTGCATTTTTCTTCTTCCAATTCTTATTGTATTCATATTCATATTTACACAACCAACAGATTGGCAATTTGACAAATCTGGATGGAAAATTCCACCGGTTAAAAGCCAGCAAGTCCATGTCCATTTTGCCCCATTTTCCATGCCAGTAAATAATACATATGCATAAATCCTGTGTATATTTATCAGGCTCAAAATAAGCCAACAGTTGAAAGCTCACGTACGTACATCAAGTTTAAAGAAATGACAGGATGAGGATCTGCTTGATCAGCATAATATTTCTTTCAATATTTCACTGAAAGAAACCAGGTACAAGGTACACATACAAATATTCCAACATTTCTATTTAAATCTTCCCATCTCACATTATATTTTATATTTTATCAGCGAAATTTTTCTAATTTGAAAATCTCCTTCTTAAATTGCTTGGCTTGCTAAAGCCTCGAGGCATTTGAGAACCAAGAATAAATGAAATGGCTTTTCACTTAATCATTGTCTTGACTGCAAATATTGGTGTTTTTCTGAAGGTCATGAGAAAAATTGTGCGAGTGAGTTGTTTGAATGTCTACACAAGATTTAGGGAATACAAAAAAGAGCTGGATTTGAAGAAGAAGAAGAACTAAGAAGGGATGCAGGCGATAGGAAATGGGAAATGGTACATATATATAGGAATATGTGATGTGTTTGTGTGTGCTTGTGTGTTTATGAATGTGCACAGATACATATTATGAAGATGAGGAATGAGATGAGAAATGAGGAGGTTCCGAGGAGGGGGGAGGATGGCTGGCGCGAAGTGTGTTTATCCCATGGGAGTCGTATTCATTTTCAACTTGGAGAGCAAGTCGAAGAGAGAGAGAGAGAGCTGAGCAAAGAAGAGAGAGAGAACAAATAGCAAAAAGTATAGCCGACTATAGCAAAGTGGAGTAGTGTCGGTATGCAACATCATCCACATAGTCAAAATACACGAATCCTAAATTTACCCTTCTCTCTCTCTCTCTCTCTCTCTCTCTCTATTTCCTTCCTTTCTGCATACATACATATGTACATGTACAACCCAAAGTTAATTTGCGTTCCCGTGTCTCATTATTGTACCTATATTAATTCTTTCCCTCGTATCTCTATTTTCTATACTCAAGTATAGCAACAACCCACGATTTTGTACAGTTCCTTCCATAGATTTTTCATTTTCTGTTTTCCTTTCGGAATTCGGATCATCCCCCCCAAAAAACTCTTGTATCAGTTGTAGCGAGTTGTAGTTGTAGGTACAATTTTGCAATTTTCATTTTTTTTAGTGCAGGATATAACGGAGGAACTGTATGGTTATGGTTATACATAAATAAATATATGTAGGTATTCATAATTATAGCCTTGAAACAGTTGAAACGAGGAAAGGCTTGGTGTGGAAACGTCTTTTCCTTTCCAGGAAATAACAATCTACTCGTATGGATCAGTACATGGCGAGTACAAAATATCCACGTGTACAAAGTGTACATACATACTTACTTAGATATATCCATCCGTATGGACTTGAAGATAGAAGAGCTCGAGTACACGTTGACTAGTAAGAGAAAGAGAGAGAAAGAGAGAGACCGAGACAAGCGAATCTTCCGTGTATAGTTTTAATGTTCAATTTGTGCACTGTGACTGTAAACCGTAAACTGTAAAAAAAAAAACAAAAGGGAATTTCGGTTGGCGAGAAGAGCCCAGTTAGTTCATATCCTTAGTGTTCCATGACTTCATGTATCTTATGTAAGGAAATTCAAGAAGAGTGAGCGTAAGATGAAGACGCAAATATGTTGGTGAGTCTCTCGCTTTCTCTCTCTCTCGTTCGCTCTCTCTCTCTCTCTCTCGCTCTATCTCGTCGGACTTGGAAGAAAGTGTGTGATGAAAAGAATGGGGAAAGTATCTGTGTATGTTGGGTATATCTAGCCGTGGATTTTAGAGTTTGGAGTTTGGGAGGGTTTGCCGTTTGCCCATCTAAAAACGTAACTTTGATGTTCCATGGACTCCCTACACCGTGAAATGTAATTGTACCCTTGATAATCATAACTTTTGCTTTGTGCTCCCAACCACTTCACGTTTATTCCAATTTAGTCGCCCTTTTCATCCTTTCCCTTCTCCCTTTTGCTCCTTCGCGTACGATGACGACTACGAACAACGACTATGCGTTCAAGAACAAGTACGAAGCAGTCAATTTATTCAAAAGTAGGCAATAGCGTCTTCTCATCCCATAAGGCTCTCTCTCTCTTTCCTTCCCTTTTATGCCCCTTTTCATGTGTTGGACAAATAAACTCGGAATGGGAACCGTCATAAATAGCCGTAAATAATACAAAAGACTATGCATTCATCCGTTTCTTTTCTCATCTCAGACAAACTAGGAGAAACTCCGAAAACAAACCTGTTCCAGTACCAAATGCAATAAAAAAAATCAACTACACATTAGAATGTGGAATAGTCCTCCACTATCAACTATCAACTATCAACTACCCACAATTTTTCATTTCATATTCCAAGAAAACACGGAAGGACATCAAAATATGTAGAATTGATTCGTTATTCGTTTGAAGTTGGAGATTTGAGATCCCCATAAAATTCCTCATTCCTTCCTTGTAAATTGCCATTTCCACATCCAATCCTGCCGTTTGAATGGAACATTCTTGTGGTTCCGAGTCAAAAAGAACTTGAAAATTCTCACACACTACAAACAGCTTCAGAGTCAATGTTTGTACGATATGTTTATGTTATGCCCGGGAAATATGATGGAGAAATCCGTGTGGTGGAGAACTGATTGTGAGCAGAAAGAGGAAGAGCTAATTGCAAAAACTAATTTTGTTGATAAAATTCGTCATTTGATAAAGGATAAAGGTAGTACTTATATATTTTTGTTGGAGTTGGAGGGCAAGATCTAAATGTAATGAGTTGATGCTATCTTTTGCCATTAGTCAGTTGAAATTAGCATGATTAAAGGAACAAATTACGTGAGCCAAGAGTTCTCCTGGGATTCATCAAAGAGTTCAATCCAACTCGTCTATATTAATGGGCAAAGGGGGAGATAGACTTTCCACTTACTCTCTCTCTCCCTCTCTCTCTTCCTACTCTATCTCTTACATATTGTACTTGTCTCCTTTCCTCTTCGTCTTCTACTTCATCTACCTCCTCCACATCATCATGAACCGACCAAATCCAGAGAAGATCAACCTCCACATCACACACCACTTGTACTATATTTTTCTATTTTTAGCATACGCACACATACACACATTCACATTTTGGGTGGGTGGGGACTACCGTATGTACCGAGTACCAACAGACACCGACTCACTGAGACCCTTCGAAGAGCTCCAAGTATAAAGGTCCAAAGTATCGGATTATTTATCCAGAAATTCCCAAGGTGGTTCCTTTCCTTGTTGTTCTTGTCCTTGTCTGTCTGTCAATACTCTCGAGTACTCGATTTCTGGGACGACTTCAACTTCTCCTTTCCTTCATCACCATCCCCATCGGCCATGCCAACGACTGTATCTAATTACATTATCTAATTACTCTCAAATAACGTCATTCCAAGTCGTCATCCGCCGAAGCATTCAACCTTCGAATCTGAAGCTTTCTCTCTCTTTCTCTCTTTTTAATCTACAGATAAAAATAGCCTCAGCCTTCCCCTTTCTTTCTTTGTTTGTTTCTTTCTCATGTTTGTCATGTTTGTCATGTTGATTTTAGTCTTAGTTTTACTTCATCAAAAGTACGATAAATGAGTGCACAAACGTTGCAAGTCAAGATTTTCTTAATATCCATTCAGATCTGTCCTCGCTTTTCCCTCAAATTACCATATGGAATGACGAAATCGAAAAGGCGTGTAAAGGAAGTTTCATTGTGAGTCTCTGTTGCAGGTTGTGCGATTTTCATTTTTAATCCAAAGGGATCCATTTTGATTTAGTGTTACCGATCAAAGGTTTTCCATGTTCCATGACGAATGACATGAGAATGGTGGGAATGATACCTGTGACGTTTAGAGTGCTGTACGATGTCCCAACACCAATCAACCAACCAACCAACCAACACGAATCTTCGTAAATTATGAATGACAATTTAAATTGAAACAACTGTCTGCTTTTAAGCTGAAGAGAGAAAGAGAGAGAAAGTGAAAGGAGACTCGAGTGTTGTGTTGCCCACTAATAAATATTGAGATTGAACACGTGGGCCCATTTTCAGCACTACTAAATTTAACATATTCGCCATTTGCCAAATGACCTAATGATGAAATTCAATCTTTCAACTGTGTGCGGATTGTGAGGGGGGAAAAGACGGATAAAGTTACCTGATCCTCCAAATACCAAATACAAAATATATATACAAAACGTGCAGCAGAAACTCGAAGACTCTCAATATTTTATGCATGAATTGCTCTCGTCGTCAGATGGAATAAGAATACAAATCCGTAAGTACATGTATTCATATGTACGATATGCATGCGGATTACTAGTGACGACTATGTACGATACATTCTGCGTTTTTTGTATAGAAAAATTGGGGAGAGTAGTTTAAAATAGAGTAGAGCTTAATACACTGTCGATCTATATGGATTTTCATGCTCATCATCCCACTGAATGGATACTCGTGTTCTGTTTTGTACAGTGTTGCGTGGGGTGCTATTACTCCTATCTACTCGTATTCAAACAAGAAAGAGAGAGAGAGAGAGAGAAAGAGCGCGAGAAAGAGACTGAATTGAAAGAAGGGCCGCCAACAAAAAGGACCAGTCAAAGTCAAGTCAACTGCACGCACTCGACCCGACGACGTCCTCTCTTTTGTATTCGAACGGAGCGAGTGAGCGAGCGAGACGAAGGGGAAAAATAACCAGGAGGCAATGAGATCGATAGGGTTTTCAAAAGACTTTTCCCCGTGTGTTCAGTACATTTGAGTAGAGTAGAGTAAAGTAGAGTAAAGTACAGTGGATACTCCGCGACCAGCCAGCCACTAAAAGCCATACTCCAATCATGAAATATCCTTAGTGAATTGATGGATTTCCAGTTTCCATACTGTACGAATACGAATACAGACAGACACTACATATGTACATGTGCATTCACTTTCCTTCCTCTCTCGATTCAAAG
This sequence comes from Gisinianus flammeolus, assembly GCA_034699125.1. Classification (NCBI taxonomy): domain Eukaryota; kingdom Metazoa; phylum Arthropoda; class Collembola; order Symphypleona; family Katiannidae; genus Gisinianus; species Gisinianus flammeolus. The sequence continues at coordinate 11,660 of JAIUND010001249.1, forward strand.
TCAAATTGGACTCTGAATCCTGGACTTGAACTACCTGTTTACTTTCCCCCCTCTCTGGACTCTGCTGTCACTTGTAAACATCCATATAGTTTATTTGTGTACGACTTTTGGACATGAACAGAGATCAAGGAAAATAACAACCAAGAAAGAAGATTCTGCCTCCGTCTCGGACACATTGAGTTGTGTTTTTCAGTCTATTTAAAGACAAAAGGCAATTATAGATTATAGATGAACAATAATGGATTCTACATTTGAATTTCAATTCTATTTGTGGTAACGAATGAATGAATAATAAACGAAAAGTGACAGGGACAGCCATTTAGAGTTGCGAAGAATTTATACAATAATATATTATGTATTTACAGGGAATACAAATAAAATGTGTGGTATAACAAACAGGAGTTGAATGGGATAATGAATAATGAGGGGCCGTAGTACAAATTAGAGAATGTAAAGTGTATTATCCTCATCTTACTTAAGTAAGTTATGTTGTGTTGTATTCTATTGTATTTTGTATTTTGTATTGTATTGTATGGGTTGGCTGGTTGGCTGGTTGGTTCAGCTAATAGAGTTGGTTCAGATAAGTTTTGGACCAAGAGTGACAGTCTCTCGCCCGCACAATGATCAACTCCGTCAAAAAAGTAATTCTTATGACCAGGAAATAAAAGAGACCCGAGGGAGGAGACGAGTGTCAGAAAAGATATTTGTCACGAAAAGGGAACATGGCAATAAGTGTCGAAACGGATTAAGCCAAAGAAAAGAAGCTCAATCGGCCCCTCTTTCTCTCTCCTTCTCCTTTCTTCCATTATCATTGCTTTTGTCCCTGCTTTAGTACTGCAAACTACATATAAAGGAAGGCAGTATACGTATTGTATTGTACTCGCTCAACGCATCACATGCACATTCTGCATTCGAACGTCAGAGAAAGGAAAGGAAAGGAAAGGAAGGAAGGAAGGAAAAGGCGAAGAAAGAAATGCAAGTAACCGCAATCTTCTTCCCCATTCAACTCGATACATACGATAATAATAAAGGTACAGGCAGACATGTACATAGAAAAAACTGTGGATGTCGGTCGACTACAGAATACAGATAACTACATATAAGGACTTTTCCCGTTCACATCTCCTACTTTCATGAATACATACATATACTTTTCGTTTGTATATCTCCCAATTCCGATTCCCATCCAGATTCGTATGTATGTATTTACATATGTACGACATGTACGTACACATTCGACGATGAGTTTCATAGTTGAAGTTAGAGCTTGAGGTAGTATTTAGGGGGAAAGTAGAGATTCAGAGTAGAGATTCAGAGTAGAGAGTAGGGAAAAAAAGGACTTTGCTGTGTTTCATCAGTTTCATCTGGATCTTGAACATGGCTATTGCTGTTACTTTGACTATTAGGAAGACCATTTGCCAAGTATCGATGCGATGCGATGCGATGAGATGAGATGAGAATGGGAGGAAGCTGATTAAGCAGTTAGTTTCATTTTGTACTTGGTTAAGTTACACACATCCAATCTCTTGTCCAATCTATCCAGCCATCCCAACTCAGTTCATCCATCCTTGTCCAAGTCCATCAGTGTCTTCTCTACTCTACTCTACTCCCTTCACTCCTCATTCTCATCCTCCCTATACCACAGCTATATGCTATACCCAACCAACCAACCACATACCTAGGTAGGTATTTATTTGTTCACCTCCACACTATCCGTATAGATTTCCCCACCAACCAACCAACCAACCAACCAACCGATCGACCGACCAACCTCATCTTCATTTATCGAAACACATACGATCGAGATGGTTCGTGTCTTTGATTTCATGAAGACTCCCATATATTGACTTTCACTCCCTTCACACGACGGACACGACGACGAAGGATATTCCGACTCATGTTTGTACTGGACCGTATAATAACATTACGACCCTCCGTGTACACACTACAAACAGAGTAGAGTAGAGCAGAGAAGAGAAGAGGAGAGAAGAGGGAGATGGACGAGGAGATACACGAGCACTCAGGTATACTCATCATTTAATATTATGGTCAACAAAATCTACAAAGCAGAGTGAACAAAGAGCCGCCTTTATTATTTGCTTCCCTTTCAAGTCCAACTCTTTTCTCTTTCCGCCTCCTCTTATTCTTATTCAATATCCCAAATTTTTCTCCTCCCAAATAAAAATATTTTTATGGACAATGGAGGAGTTTTTATTAATTCAGGGATTTCTTCAAGTTTTTAGGGATATGACTCACTCGACTCGACTCGACTTTTAATCTGCATCTAAATATGTATGATATCTTACATTTGTACGCGGGAGCAAAGTAAACTTTGCCCATTCATTATCACCTTGAATATCAAATGAACTGATGAGATGGCCAAGATGATCATGAAATGAAATAAAACAGGAAAGAACAAAGCCCCGGAATTAAAGTATGTGCTCCTGTGGTTTTCCTATGAAAATGAATGAATAAACGAGCGAACGAACAAACGAATGAATGGATGAATGTGCAACACATAAAGGCTAAATTGAGGCAGGAGCCGAGCGGAGCAGAGCAGAGAGAAGAGCAAGAGGAGCAAAAAAGGGGGGAGACGCGAAAAATCATTAATTTTCATAAAGATTCAGTCGGAACAATAATGCATATTCATATGCAAATATTTTATATTTCTCACATCATGGAATCAGCCGACACCACACAGAACACACACACACATACAAGCACACAAACACACAAGTAAACGAACGAACGAACGAGCGAACCCAACCCAATCCAATCCAACCAACAGCCCATGAGCATGAACATGAAGATCCAATTCTATACACAAATTTGCCGGAGCACAAAGAGAACTTTCCTCATAATTCCATTCAATTCCAAAGGGCTTAGAGAGATTTTTCTCAATCACAACTTGTCCTCGCTGACACGCAACTTTATGAAAAGAAGAAACGAGTTGTTTGAATTCGTATAAACTTTGAAATCAAGTGAGTTCCAATTCCAAAAAACTCCCCTCCAAAAACCCACAGCACATTTATATAGCGTGTGCAATTTATTCATAAATAAATAGATAAAAGGCTTGTCTATAATGATAAAGATAAATAAAAATATGTCATTAAGAACGCAATTTATTTACTATTGAATTTGTATTTTTTAGATTGACGTATTTTTGCTTGAAATTTCCTTACACGTTTGAACGATTTTGCAGTCCGCTTTCACCATTTTTCAGTCCAAAATATCTGACTTTGACAGATGGAGAGTTGTTTTTTTTTAATAAACTCTGCATGAATGCAAACTGATAAAATGATAAAAGTGGGATGGATGATGGAAGGAAAAGTATCATTGTGGAGACTAAATACTAAATGGACCAAGAATAAGTTGACTTTCGGTCGGTTGGGAGACCACGGAAACGCCGTCGTCTCTCTCTCTCTCCCTTGGAAATTTGATTACGTGCATACAAGTTTTCTAGAGCAGTCTGTCTCAAGGATTCTCGTTTGAACATTGAAAGTGTGTCTGAGTCTGCGGAAATAATTTGATTAAGGGAAAGAAGAGGAAAACGTTCATCAACCAAACTAAACGAGGCAGTTGGACTCTTTTAGTTTAATTGAGGATTCAAAATGGAAAGGCGTCAAAAATTTCATGAACGAGGAGAAATATTATGATGACATTACATTACATTACATTACATTACATGCCGTCGGCCGTTCTGTCTGTCACACAGATTCAGATACTTATCGTTAGGTACAATTCTTCCAACTTGTTCCTTCTCTCTCTCTCCCTTTCCTTTTCTCTTTCTCTTTTTCTCTCTTTCTCTCTTTCTTTCTACCTCTTTCTTTCTTTCTTTCGTCTCCCTCTCAACATCTTTCCATGCCCCTTAAATTCTAGCATGTGAATAATAGTGGGACTATGAACCTGTCAAGTACATACGAAGCCCCAGAAATAAGGATGATGAGTTCCAAGTTGTGATGTAATAAGCGTCAGTTGAAATTTCTCAAGGCTCCCTTTTATACGTATAAGGAAAAGCAATACAATTTCTACTGGTGGTGGTGGTGGTGGTGGGGAAGATGAGGAGGGAGAGGAAGAGAGAAAGAGAGACATATGCATTGGGATATGAAACGTCATAGATCATAAAAGTGTGCTGGAAGTCCTCTCAAAGCTGTATGTACTTATGCGAATGGAGACCACATGAAAGTCCAATTGAGGGGAGTGAGTGAGTCTACGAGTCTACATCTATCAGTACATGCTTCCCCCATCAAATGTCTATTCTCCGTCACATTAGTTTTCATTACGTGTAAATAACCAGAGAAAGAGAGAGAGGAAGAGTCCTCTCCGTTATTATTCTGTGACAGCTGGGTGCATCTTGGTTCCATCTCGTCATGGGTCGTATTATGACATTGGCAAACCCATAAAAAAGGTCCCTCATAAATGCATTCACATTCATAAACTTGTCTACTACTAAAAGTGTAGTGTAGTGTATATGTATCATTTCCCTACTCATCATCACCGTACTCGAAGCCCCATGAACCGAAACACATGTGTCCGTCCATTCAATATCCATTTCAATAAGATATATCAGACCAAGGAAAGTACATACATCTGCTGAGGAGAATATCGCAAAAGCTCTAATCCATGTAGAACGATGGAGAGAACAATTTTACAGTAATTTTTTTGGATGATTTTGATACGGATACTGGATAATAATAATAAATCTCAACTTATTTGGAGTAATTTGGACAGAATTTCTCAAAGTAAATTACACAAATGGTCGTGTCCCAGGGTTTTTTGCTTTTCATTTCCAATGAAGGAAATCTAATGGAGGAAAGGAGAAAGGAGATGATTCATGAGTTCATGAGCTAGAGGTTTTTTTTAACAAGTTTTCGTAATATGTATGTCCTTGAGTTGGGTTGGGCGAGTGGTACTGCTTTTAATTAATTTTATACACAGTTGTCCGCTTTCTCTTTCTCACAATCAGTGGCGCAATGTAAAGTGATGGGAAAGTACATACAAGGACAAATATAACTCAAAATCCTTGTTTCCTCTATGCGAATTGAAACTTCTTTAATTTATTTTCTACGTAGATTTAGTTTTTCACTTTCACCATGTACGATAAATTCTCAATTATAGACGAGTAAATATTGTCTCGTACGGTATAAATAATGAAATGACAAGGGATTGTGAGTATGAATTAATTAATTGAATGTGTAAGATAGTAAGATAAGTGTGTAAGATGGATACGTGTCGTTTTTATGAAATGAAATGAAATGAGGGATATTATCCTACATTACACAGACACATTGTTCACGTTCATCAAATTACAGACCTTTATTATCATAATTACTTCATCTCCTGTGATTTATTTTTATTGCTCAATATCATCGACTCCTCTGAACTTGATTGCTTAACTTTTGTGTTTATGTGTGTTTGTGTGTGAGTGAGTTTAGACTTCGCATCCACATCAATTCACAACTAATATGAACATTGAAGATTGAAGCACTCATCATATTTCTTTTTATTTATTTATTCCTTTGGTTTTGACGTTTTTGACTTGGCTGCTACACAATATAGACAGATTACACTCTTATTGTTTTCCTATTTTTTTAGTATACGATACGTACCTACGACAAAACATAGTAGTAAGTATTCCTGTCCCAACGCATTGTATTTTTCCCCTCAAAATATCAGTATAATGTTTTTAATATAGATAATTCTATGTAGTCAATATTCATGTCCTTTTTTTATACTCTACTCATTCCGAATTCATACGGTAAATATGAGGATGTCTCACACAATTAATTACCATTAAAATTCTCATAATATATCGTCTAGTCTAATCTATTCACTAATAATAATAATAATAACAATAACAATTGTATTTTAGAATTGAATAGTTAAAAAATTCATTGTCTTCATGCAAATATACTCGCCCGATCATGAGTCAACGTAATACAGGTTTACATAAGTACAGATGAGATTCATTTAGGAATATAGACAACCAAAATACTTGGAATTGTTAGTAAGTACAGACAGAGAGTTTTGGGTTTCATATATACAAAAAATAAATAATTCCCTCGTCGTACATGCACAGAGCATACAGAGCACAGAGCATAGCATATATTATTGTAGTAAAAATGTCAAAGTAAATCTACATTTGGATATTTACGATATGATAGTTATAGAATAGTATTTGGATATATGTTTTAAATTATTATTTTTTTCGGTGTCAGAATCAGTCGCTACATGTAAATTACAAATTTTTGCACACGATCAATCCATCTTAAATGTTATAGTATTTTTATGCACATTATTACATGTAATAATTAATGTTTTTCTCCTTTCCTCTCGTACTTAAATATCCTTTATTATGTATTAGACTAATTTGTCTTAGCTAAAATCTAAAATATGGACACTTTTAATTAAATATATATTATATATATATATATATATGTATATTTATATCTATCGAAATTACATCTACAAGTACATTTTTCAAATGCACATTCAGATTCCACAAATTTTGTCTACTATAAATTTTATACAATGTTTACTCATTAAGGTTTTGTATGAACATAAACACTGATTTTTGATATGATCATATTGATATGTGGCAGTGTATTGTATTGATCTGAAATCCAATTATTTTGATATACTTTTCCCTGCGTCTATAAAACTGAATTCAAAAAATCCCATTTTCTCATCATTTTTTTTTACCCACATACACATTTTTCCCTGTAGTTGAAGTGGAAAACTGAAGAAAATGAGCATTTAAAAAATTGTGCTGCAATGTGTGTGTGTGTGCCTAAACAGAAAGTTGACAGTTTTAAATTTTATCGTACACTCACAATCACATTGAAAATGTCTTCCTATGATCTATATAACTACGTACATGTAATTAAATACGTGCATGTAACTAACAATAAGTAAATATGTATGGTATTTACCGACGTAGTTTTGAGTTTTACCCTTTTCTGTTCATACATGACAAGGATTTTTTTCAATGTAGCTCTATTTTTTCGTCTTGAAGTGATTCATTCATTAATTGTTTACAGTGTGTGTGCTTTCATTTTCATTTAGCCTCGTAATTACTTATTTTGTATATATAACAATATATATTTGCATATGTATACAAATAACAATGTGGAAACTTAGTATGCAAAACGAATGTATGGAATGGATAAACCATTAGAATGTAGAACTAGAGTTAGCACATACGAGTATTTTTAATTTAAATTCTATGTAAGTCTAACTAGAATCGTATCATTAAATATACTTAATTAATATACTAAATAGCTCAAGACAATGGTTTAACTCGACAATGTCGTTGCTCGAAATCTTTCACATTTATTCTGTTGCATGAATTTTGATACATTTTCCTAGACAGAGGTTTAGACTAAATTCACGGATAATCAAATCAGAAAGGTCAAAATCACTGGATAAAATTGTCGGAGGAAACGTAAAACTAAGAGTTGTTTTAAACTATCCGACTAGCTAATTGATAATTGATAATTAAAGAATGTGGGGGGGGGGGGGGTGGAATGCGTATGTGCATCGCATCATATACAGACTGACTGACTGAGTATATTATATTATATATATACCATACCATATAAGTATTTACTATTTACAGACACGCTGATTTGTATAGTAACGCCCTATATAAATCTACACACATCTAAATCTATATATTTTTCTATACACACCACCAACAAACGTTCTTGTGACAGACAGACAGACAGACATACATACAGACGTGTATGTACATACAATGTACATAGGTATGCATGTATATCTAATCTAGTTACATCACTGCCTGTCTCTTACTCTTAATGAGCCTGACTGATTGCCCATGGAAAAGCTTAACCATTCCATGTATGTATGTATGCAATATTCATGTATTTATGTAGGAGTTCTCATCATTGCCTGGATCAATTTCGATAAATATACTCATTTACATACGATATGTACAGATACAAGTGTGATTGTACACACATACTTCCAAACCTAAATATCTTCATATGTATGTACATTGTACATCCATTCACTCACTCACTGACTCACTCACTCTTTCCTCCCATATAAATAGAAATCATCTATTTTTTGTTATATAATATACATTTGATATGTTTTTATATACTTGGATGATATACTTATTGGTATAAGTATGTAAATATTTATTCATTCCCTTTCATTTTCATGAATTACCTAAAACTTGCTTAAATGTAGGATCTGAAATCTGAACTCGGAACGATAAGAATGGTGTCCGTCCACTGATAGTGGGCGAGCAAAGGCGAAGTGTTGTCTGTCACTGTGATACATTTTTTATTTGATACACACAGGACTGAGCACTTGCCCTAGTGATATGTTTTCATGATCATTGGTTTATTCCCAGGAAATCCCCAACCGACTGGAATCGGCTAGCAAATCCTTGATATATTTTCCCCTAGCTAATTATCATCTACCTAATAATAAATACCTAATTATTTATTATTTATGCCTACATACATACTTACATCCATGATACGTTAAATTTAACCTTTCAGATATGTACGTAGAATATGTATATATATATATATTCTAAATAAATATTCTCTTACAATTAATGCATATATATCTGTATGTAATATCTATGTTAAATCAACTCAACTTCTCTTTAAATGGTACTTTGTAAGATTATCAATCAGTAGTTGACATTTCCATATCCGTTTTTTATTAGCTAACTCATAAGGAATTGATAGTCTTTTTTTTTCACGTTAGAGACTTTTAGTACTTGCGTCCTCAAATTAATAATAATACAGATAATTACAGTAGATAATTACAGTAGTAAGTAACAATAACAATGATATTTGTAAATGATAAAAGATTTGATATTTGATCCGTAAGTACACATACGCGAAAAACGGACTAGGCTAATTCAAATTGGGGAAAGGAAAACATTGAGGATATTTTGTAGTCAGTATTTATTTATTTAATTAATTAAGTAATCGTAATAATCGTATAAGTATCACACTTTGACTTTCCTCAAAAAACGTGCTTTGTCTAAAAGGAGAGTTTGACGTTGAATTGCTCTGAGTGATTACAGATATTTCTCTTATGATTAGGTAGCCTAAAAGTTTAGTAATTGTTAGCTTATTTAGAGTTACTGGTGTCTCGTCTAGATTCTGCACGTGTCCGTGCACTTACAAAATGAAAAAGATATGTCGAGACAAATATTCAAGTTGTACTTTACATAAAAATGTATCGTACATTTACATTTGATATGTTTTCATGTCGAAAATCAACAATGAAGACAAAAGGAATATTTGACTTTCTCCTCCCGCTACATGCAGATACAGATTGCAGACAGAATAGATGATCACAATGTTGAAAATATATTTTGACAGAAATCTAACAAGTATATAAGTAAATATTAAATTTGTTCTATTGTTCAATGGTCTACGACGTATATAGTTACAGTGTAGTCGAAATAGTTGTGATAAATTTCCCAGAAATATATCATATGTATAAGTATATTTGATTCATTTTCTCTACACATAATTTATTAATAATAGTATTATCATTTCTTTCCTTTTTTTATATGTATTGCATCATTTCACTTTCAATCAACAGGTCAACTGTTTAATGGTTGACATAAAACCTTTTTTTCTGAATTAAAATGTTTCGTTCCCTTGACAATGTGTAAGAGTAATAGAGTAAGAGTAAGAGTAATGACTAAGAGCGCACCTTTGTAAGTATTATCCGTTTCATGCCACAGCCCAATTTTGGGATTCTCATTATAGTAGAAAAAACCCACTAACCTAACTTAATATTACATATTTATCGTACATTTTACATTCTCCATACGTCTGTCTCTGTGTATGTATTGTGTACCCTTACACAAGTATTTTAATTATTTACAATACTGGCGACTAATCGTGTGTCTCTCTGAACGAACACCAACAATCTTGTTGCTCCTCTCATCATGTGTTTCGCCTCCTCCTCATTCTGTATTCTGTATTCTCAATCTACATATTGATTTCCTAACGTTCATATATTCAGCGTATTAAATGGTACAATGTACTTTCTTTTATTATGATTTCTCCTCTTCATTATCATTATTTACCTACTAATTATTTATTACTAGGGAATAGAGAGTACAAATCTGTACAGATTTCAATTCTATAAAGTAAACGCAAATAATCATAAAATCCTATAATTTGGGATTTAGACATTTCCGATCCGAATTCTGAATGATGTTGTCCAATAACAATAACAATAACAATGATATTTATGTACATAGAAACATGACAAGGACGGGTTGCACATGACAAAATAGTTGATGGTGGATCCTTTTGAATTATGTATAATGAAAATGATGCAGTGTTTATTTTGATGGTGGGTCTGACTAACCAACTAACTAATTAACTAATCAACTAGTATGCACAACGACGATCCGCTCATCAATATTTACAAATTCAAACATGGAAAATGAATGACAATTTCTTTTATGTTCTAATTAATTTAATTTAATTGGATCTGAATGGATTAGAGTCTGAAGTACTTTTGAAAGGATTGAAGGTATTACTGCTATCTGTATTTGTATTGGTATTGGGGCCTTGACCACTACTTGATTGGTACTGACTGGAAGGCCCATTATTACTGTTATTGACTGGAGGGGGAGCCCCTGAAAGCCCACCCGTATTTCTAGTGTCGATATTCGTCTCTTGGAATGTGACACGATGTGAAGGTTGTCCGGCGCCAGTCATATTAGATGAATATTCATCATCCTCATCATCCAATCGTCCATAGTTCTTTGAGTAGTCCGGCACGACTTTCCGATCCTGAAGTGCATACGTTTGATATTGTTTATCAGGTGGATCCTTCATGAGGATATTTGCCTCATCCTGGAATCCTTTATCATAGATGTGTCGGAGGAAGATGAGAACGGGGACGTACATGAGATTGGAGACGGCAATCCCAATGTTGAGGGCGAGGAATCCAATGGACTCCATCACTCGACCGGCAATGATGGGCCCGAAAGCGTATGCAAATGAATAGGAAATGTCCGCAATGGCATAGATGCTCCCATACACGGAGACATAGCGGAGGTCAACAAGGTAGCCAAGAGTGGGCAGGAGTGCCGTGTCCACCAATGCAATCCCAAAACAAATGCCGGAAATGGGGATCATGAGAGCCCAATACGTGGTTGCAAATGGGATCATGAGGGAGCAGAGCCCTTCCAAAGCCAGCCCTCCAGCTGCCATCAAATATTGATACTGTGGATATTGCTTGCTCAATTTGACGGTGAGGACGACGCCGAGGACGTGAGGGAAGAATGCGGGTAGCCAAATCATTCCTTGTTCCCATTGAGAGACATGCATCGTGTTCATCATCCACACGGAGATTGTAGGTTCGAGGAAGGCGAGTGAGACATTTGCCATGATGAGAGCCCCAGAGCAGACGGCAATGTATGGATCCATGAAGAGGATCCAAATGGGGGTCCCTGCAGGTCGTTGCACTCCTTGTTCCTTTTGTTGTTTCTTGATGGGCTTCATCACGAGCCAGAGCATGACCGCATCCATCGCACACACCACCGACAGGATGAGGAATGGAACTTCCTTCCCCGCAATTTCATACATCAACCCCCCAAATGGAGGTGCGACTAAACATCCAAAGGATATGAATGCCAGGGCAATGCCCAGAGCTTTCGTCCGTTCGGACTCTTCCGTGTAGCGATCCGCAATCATGGCGAGTCCACTCGTGTCTGCAAAAGCAGAACCCACACCTTGTAAACTACGAGCAAAGAAGAGGATGGTGTAGCTGGAGCCGATGGCAAATACAGCCGTGGAGAGGAACATGATGGTCAGTCCAATCATCATGGGTTTGTCATAGCCAATCCGATCAATGAGTGCCCCAGAGAAAGGATTGATGAACAATTGAATCATGGCTTTGGAAGCAAAGAGGACTCCAATGGCTGCATCCTCTCCTTCGTACACGATCACTCCATTGATCCATTTCCCCGTATTCTTTGCCGGCACTGTCCAAGTTTGATTCACCGTCTTATTGGCAAAATGAACGGTTTGTGGGGGTTCCGTCACTGCTTCGCCACCTTCAATGTGCGTGTCCCACGAGCCAATTTGACGGAGATAATCCGGGATGATAGGAACGATCACCATGTACAACATATTATCCAGCAATAGTGCAATCGACACTATCACCAGCACCAACTTCCTTTGCGCTTTCGGCTCATCCAATTTGGTCAAAATAAAATCCTTCACTTCCGCGATCTCCAAATTCAATATCGGAACTTGCGGCATTTTGATTCCTTGCTTGTTTTTTCACACACCCAATTTACAATTTACAATGTACAATTTCTTTGTTGATGAACAGTTTACAGTTTATAATTTACAATTCAAATTTAGTTATTTTCTTTAACAATGTCCCGCTGATTGATTGATTGCTTATCTCATGTAATTTGGGGTAAATATCACAGTTAAAAACTCGATTTCGATTAATGATTTTTACAATGGATTTTTTTTTACACGACGTAATTTCCAAGTCAACTCCGTGACGACATTTGAGTGTGATTTGAAGAAAAGTGGGGAGTCGTAAGAAGAGTGACACTGCACATCATGTCCATCGACACCAATCCAATAAGCCCGTCTTCACCTTCACAAGAGCCCGAGCACAAAATTGACATTTGACGATTTCACGTTTTTTTAATTCTTTGTCATCACACCTTTTCACATTACATTTGAAGACTCTGAGCACGTTTTTATTCTCAAGTTGAACGTGATGAAGGAAAAACCTCCCGTTTTCTTTTGTTTTCCGGATATTCGGGATGAATTCGTGTCTTGGTTTTCCTCCAACCGTTCGTTCGTTTGTTCGTTGAGATTACCTCTCGAGAGAAGTTCAAGTTGGGATTATTTATTTCCGAAAGGACTTTCAAGAAGAAAAGAATAAACTATCCATATATATTTATATATACGCTCGGCATGTGTGTCGGTTCGGTTTGGTGTGTGTGAGATGAGATGAGTATGAGGAATCTCTCGGGATACTCACAGAAATGAGCAAATTCGACTAGCTGTCGCGTTCAGAGTTGTCACGTTGTTGGTTGTCAGACTCTTGTCCCAAGTCCCCAGGCAATTGGCTTGGTTTCTACTCTCATCCGTCCGTCCGTCCGTCCGCAGTTCTCTCAGTTCTCGGTGACTCCCGTGTTCGTGATCGTGTGCGTGTGTTTGTCTCCAACTATGCTTTCACTATATCCTCTATAACACACACCACCATGTACTGTGTGTATGTAAGTAAGTACATAGAATCCTCTACCTTCGTAATAAGATAAAGGTAGTTGGGTAACTTGCGAAGGTTTTTGTTGTCTTTGGCTGGGATGCGAGGAGACGAGAAATAATTTAATTCTAAAGTGAAGTCTCGCGTCTCTCCCTCTTTTCCCCGAGTTTCCACAGAGTTTCCTTCCTTTCCTTCGTTCCTTCGTTCCTTCGTTCGTTCGTTCGTTTGGAGACGGGAAAACTTTTCTTTTTTTCTTTCTCCGTGTGTGTGTCTTCTCGCTTCATTCACATGGAAATTGAAGTCATTAGAATTGCATGGAAGACTGGAAGATTTTTTTTTTGTCTCTGTCTCCTCTTTTTCTTTTTCTTTTTCTTCTTCTTCTGCCTTCGTTCAACTGTGTTTTTTTCTTTTACACACTCCAAGGTGAAGGAATTTGAATGGGACTTTCTCGTCGTTTATTTAGTCTAACTATTAAAACTATCCACCAATCCCAGTTGTTGTTCCTTCAACTCTCCTTGTTCCTCTCCACATGACAATCACGATCGACCAAAAACCGAATTTCTGTATAGTTTGAACTTTTTTTTCTCCGAATATTTCTTTGCCGTACAAACAGGTTTATATACACTGGTAGGAAAAAAGAGAGGAATGGCTTCTTGTCTGGGATTTTTAAAGGTCACACAACACTAGAAGAAACACTGAGAATGGAGGAAACCATGAACGATGAGAGATGGATATTTTTTTCGTTTTCCGTCTTCGTCTTGTTGTTGAATGTGATGTGGTTTGGTTTGGTTTGGTTTGGTTTGGTGTGATGTGATGTGGGAGAAGGCGAATGATGTGGATGTTGATGATGAGACGGAATGAATTGTATGTGTGTGTGTTTAACGGTGGTGAGATTGCTCCTGGCAGTCCTCCTGGCTTTCTTTGTCTATGTCCCAATCGTACTCGTCAACCCCAACATGATTATCATCATCCTTCCTTCCTTCCTTCAGCCTTCCTTCGCCTTTTTTACTCGACTCGCTTCCCTTTTTGCCCAAAATCACCCTAAAACAAAACCGAAAAAACCACCATCGTTATTCACTACATTCGCTTTTTTTGTGTTGGAGGAGGGGGGAGAAAAAAAAAAATAACATTATTTTTTTTCTTTGTAAAGTAAAGTTTTCTTTTGGAGGAGAGATTTCAATGATAAATGATAATGGAGTAATTATTTACTCATTGCTTTCATCATCATCCTATCCATACAGTCTCTACATATTTCTTTATCTAGGCATTTAATTCCATTTCCTTTAAATTTGAACAGAATCAGTCTGCACAGAGAAATGAGAGAAAGAGAGAGAGAGAGAGAAAGTGAGAATACGAAATAAAAGGCGAAGGAAGGCCACAAGAAAGTATGATGATGAATCAGATCCCAAGTAAATTACTCGTACGATTTTCCTTCTTTCTTTAATTATTATTATTATTATTATTATTATTATTATTAGAAAGTAGAATGGATTCCAGATTATGAGATTTGCTTATGAGGTATTTTGTTGTTTTCATTGTATTATAAATACAAGTACACGAACGCAGTACGCAATATGACATTGATGAATTATGATGAAACTCGAATGCGAGCTTATTTTTTTTTTTTTTTCTGGGGAAGAATATGAAATTTGATTCATATTTGAGAATGGGCTCATGATTCAAGGAATGGTTAGAGTTACGCATTATAATTATACTCTGATTACTTATTTCATTTCATTTCATTTTGGTTGAGTTCAGATCACACAGCCAGAGAGAGAGAGAGAGAGAGAGGGAGGGAGAGAGAGAAAGTACACGGTTTTCGTTATATGTAGACGTAGTTGGATTTTCACATTTCCCCATCACGGGAGAAATAAGTGTAAAAGTTTGGCTGAGGGAGAAAGAGAGAAAGAAGGAAAGAAGGGGAATCGATAAGTGTAGCGTGTGTAATGAGGAGGACGAGTGAAGGTGGGTGAGAGAGAGTGTGTGTGTGTGGGTGAATGTGCAAGTACCTACATTTATTTCTCCCAAAAAACACATTTCCTCATATGTACGCACCACTAAAACGTATATTTAGACGTTTCTCTTTCTCTCTCTCTCTCTCCGGGACTTCGTGCGGCTCTTACATTCATTATCAAAGTGTGTACTTGTTTCAAAGTATAGTCAAAACCCTCAGTTGGATACATCACAGTATTTAGTAAATGCATGAAATGAAACTAACGTCGTAGAAACAGAAATACAGCATACATAAACTTTTCCTTCTCCACACAGTTGGTCTTGGAAATGTCTGAATAGAAAATGGGATCGCCCGATGAAAATATATGTACATATGTTTACATTTATGGGGAAGGACAGGGGAAATGTCCTATCGTGCTCCTGCTACTGCTCCACACACACACACGTTCGCTCGTAAATTCTACAGGAAAAAGGAGAGAGAGAGAGAGAGAGAGAGCGGAGCGAATTGAGCACATGGCAAGGCAACTTTTCTCACGTAAACTCATACAAAACTGGCATAGAATGGGAAAAGAAAAGCATGAATGCAAGATCTGGAAAGACGATAATATTGTCGACTGTATAGGGAAAGAGAAAGGAAAAGTAAAATAAGAGAGGCAAGTTTGTGTGTGTGTGTTTGAGAGAGAGAGAGACTATACATAGCCTGGTGAATGTAGGTCGGTGGTAGTTGTGTTTTCATTGTGAGCAGTGTGCGTGTGTGTGTGTGTGTGTAGTTGTTGGTCGATAAGATGGATACACCCAGGTAGTTGAGTTCCCCGGAGGAAACCGACTGTACCGATAAAACCAGGTGGAAATAGCAAGCAAGAGCGAGGTAAGAAGTAAAAAGAAGAGAGAGAGAGAGAGAATTCTCGCTCGACACGAAATTCAACTTGCAATGGATATTTTTCCATTCCCCGTTTCCCTTTCCAACTAGAGAACTAGACTATGTACACTTGGCTGCATACAGCCGTCCGTCCGGCCGTCCGTCCGTCCGCCCAACTTGCCAATCCTCAGTGTATTTATGTACACACATTTACGTACATAACCCATTTTTTCTGTCATTTCAACCTTTTCTCTCTCCTTCGTGGACATTGCGTTTTTAGCCTGAATAAAACCAGCCCATCCGCACTGCATAAGAAGAACAAGATAAACTAAACAATTCCTGATGCACTTTCCGTTACCTGTATTTTCATTGGAATTTTTTACATCCCATGTAAAAAATAAATACAGAAAAGCTCCATTTTTTACATCTCCATGTACACGAGCTGTGAACTTTTTGTGGGCATTACAATTTAGTTGTGTACATTTGAAAATTGAAAACGTTGCAAACTTTGAATGAATTGATGCGCAAATATCGTATAAATAATGATGGAGAGATTTCCTGGGATTTGTGAGTGGGACGAGGACGCAAAAAGAAGGGTTGTTGGGGAATTATAGTTGCGTAATGAGAAAATTCGTTTGAGGCATTCATTGGATCATGATAGGAAACAGACAAGTAATGAGCGTGACGAATTAGTTACATTTCAGAAATTTGAGAGAGTTTTCGACATGATTGAGATGGATTCGTCGTCACGACAGTAATTTGTCTACTAATAATTTTAAATTGGGTTTTAAACTTGTGAGAATTCCGACCGACCACAGAATTGATTCAACTCAGTCGTCGAGGCATCTTGTTTATCGTCATGATGTCGTCATGTCATTTTATATAAGTATAAACAAAACTCACTCAAATATCACATTTGACGTTTGATGTCTCGGTTTTCCCTGGAAAATCTGTATCGCATCTCAATGTACATAACGTATACGTAACATAACATATCTGACATGTTCAACGTGATGGTAAAAAGGAAAGAAACAGTTTGAGGCTTTGGGATTTGGTTTTAACTTTGAATCGAAAAGTGGAGAGAGAGTTGAAGCTGGAGGAGTGAAGTGTAGGCGTAGGCAGTTGATTGTACTTACACACGCTGGATTCTACGATATCTTTCGTTCTCTTCTGTACGTACATTCTAAAACTAAAACTACACAAGTTTTGTCAACTGATTGAGTTACACGTAGATATACGCGGGGACTTAATAAAGCAAAGTTATCCAGGGGGATTTTCATGCTCATTTCATTTAGTTTGGTGAGCTGGTGGAATCCAAACGGGATCGAAATCCATGTGCTCACATCTACTATCTATATTCTATATTCACAGATAATCTGACGCCTCAGTCTCTCTCTCTCTCCCTCTCGCTCACTTACCGTCCCTTACGCCTCTCTGATATTGGCATACTCATTAGCCTTCGAGTCCCTCGTGTATCTCCTCTACATATAGTCTCCATCTTCTCTCTGTACATCACCAAAAACTGTCAATCCAATCCAATTTTCCGTAGAGGTGGAATCCAGACGTACAAACACACACAAAACTAACGGGAGTGAATAAATGAATGAATGGGGAACACAGGCAGACGGACAGACAGGCAGGCAATGCCTTCCGGTCTCCATTCTCATCAAATCCATGCAACTTTAATGTGTGTATTCACCGATCTGTACTCTCGCACTTTGTGAAACGATAACGATAACGATAATGATAACGATCCTTCACCCACTAAAGACAACAACGATGAGTCGGCGGTCGTTTTGGAGTTTGCAACACGAGTTTCCCATTTCGGATCATCATCAAAAACGTCTAAAGTTGGCAGATATATATATGTACTATCTGTATTATGTACTTACAGTCACAGTATTCCCACTACTCAAAAACATGCAACTTTCAACTAGAATTGCCGAAAACTAAGTTGGCAACTCAGAAGAACGAACACCCTCCCATCATCCACATTCACACTGACTCATTTCATCTCGTTAATTGCTCATGTAAACTGACTGACTGACTGACGGTAGGGAAGCTGATTGTGAGTCAAAAAAGCCTGAAGGCGGCAGAGGATTTAGAGGCAGAGAGAGAGAGAGAGACCATTTCAGTTCAGTTCTGACTCCCGCCTGTCCATCCATCCATCACACTACAACTACAACTACACACAAAACCAATATTGACGATTTCATTCTGTTTGTATTTTCCTTTAGTTTTTTTTTGGTGTTGCCTCAAAGTTAGGGGCATGTTCTCGGCAGTCTCATTTCCGTTTATCAAATTAGTTTACACGGGGTAACATGGAAAATGGGGGACGCCGAGAGTTTCTCCAACTTCTCTGGCTTTAGTCTATCCCATTTACACACACTCAACGCCCAAGCTCTGTCTGTTGTCTGTACATACGTATATGTGAATTCACATGGGGAATTTCATTAGAAAAGTTGAAGACTTCTCAAATTTTGAATCTCCAATGAAATATTCTTTGGTAGGAAATGAGAGAATTTTTGTTGTTTTCCTCAATAATAATTGATTTTCAAAATACTTATTTCGGCTTTAAAATGTCCATGGATTATGTATTTGAAATTGTTTGAAGAGTACATGAACGCACTGTACGCACTTTACGCAGACGGTCACATATTTTAATTCAATGTAGGTACTTTTGTCATTCCCATCGCAATCATCTCGTCGTCAGACTAGTAAAGTGAAAAGGGAAACGTAAAAAACAAGTTCATTTGTGATTGAGGGAGAATCCGACAATCCTTCATTCGTTTCTTCTTTTCTTCTGTACAGTGGAAAAACAGATAATGACGACGACGGACGAGACTGACATGAGATTGCCAAGGGTAAATTATGCAGAAAAGCTTTCTGCTTTCTTCCTTGGACTAAGGCAGGCAGGAAAGCAGGAAAGGAGGCAGTGTGAGTAGTTATGTCGGTAGACTTGGAGGAGTCCCCCAGTCAATGTGTAACATGGCATAGAAAAATAGAAAACTCCGTTCAGTATACCCGATATTATTATATGTATCTGTATATGCGTGAAGCGTGTGTTCTATATGGTATTCGGGAAGGAGAAAGAGAGAAGAAGGAGGAGAAGGAGGATGAGGAGTTAGCAAGATAATTGGAAGAACACCCGCTGATTTCCCAATGCAAAAAAAACGTTTCTCGTTCCACGCTTCCACGTAAAGCTGGAAGGATCAGAGTGAAAATCCCTCGATTTTATCTACATGCTTTTCCTTCCCCTTGTTTTCCTCATTGTGGTCGTTGGTAGTGGTGAGAGAATTGTCCTTGTTCCGTCTCTCTCTACACTTATATGTACACTACTCCACTACTATGTACAATGTACATTCATCTCCTCCTCTAAGTGCCCCACTACTATCCATACCATACACACTCCGTTATCTGCGGTTCTCTCTCTCTCTCTCTCTCTCTGTCATTCTCTGAGGAATCTCTGTATAGTTTCTCTCCTGCCGTGTGATGAGTGTTACTTTCCCTACGTACCATCCTCACGCACCATCCACCACCACGTACTGTACTAGTATCTTATGTTTGTGTTGGTGTCTTTCTGTGTACGTATCGTATGTGTGCAAAATCCAGCTTATTACAATATATTTTATGTTCATGCACTTGCCCGTTAAATATGTGCATTAGATTTTACTCCGCACATGTTCCATTCCGAACCATTCCAAACCATCGTCTTTTTCCCGCTTGTAATAATAATAATCAGTGGTGTGAGTGTGAATACAGAGACTTTAAGTAGGTAGGCCTCATTTTCACGTACACACTCTCTTTCTCTCCCTCTCTCACCCTCTCTCTCTCTCTCTTTCACACACACACACACGCATACACACAGTTAAAATAAAGGGAAAGCTCTTTGGATAAATACCCGTTTATTTTATGTCTCACCCGCCAAATAACCGTTGGAATATTCCTGGGAAATGCTATCATAATCGTAATCATCCGTTGGGAGCTGTAAAATGAGGGCACATCATCCCATTCTCATTTATTTTCAACCGGAATATTTTCGTGAGTGTGTGTGTGGAAAAAATGTGAATCCATCAAGTATTTTTATTCTAACTCATACACACAACTTTTTTGAACGGAATTCATTTGAAAATATATTTATTCTCGAGCTCTCGACAGAACTTCTATCTTCTTCAGGCATCTTAAACGCAGACTCATCTTTATGTACAAAAATCATTCATTTTCCTTTAGACACTTTACTGTTAAATCTCCCAGCCAAAAACGATATATATCTGTACAATTGGTGTAGAAGTGAAGCCTTTTTCTTGTAAATAATTATAGCCAATAGATTTGTTGAACGTGAGATGTGGACTGTGGACTGGTTAATTTATATCGTAATTGCTTATTCTACGGGGATTTCTGAGAAATTACATTAATGTTTCCATAAGTCCATTAAGAAGTTGAACAAGTTTTACTTGGATTTTCCCCACGATTCTATTCATCGTTCAGTGGGAAACGGAAAAGGAGAAGCTATACAGAATAATTGACAACAAAGAATTTTTACAGATAATTCCTAGGTTTTCTTTTCCCTGAGTATTCTGTCGTAGGTAGAAAATTGAGCCAGCAATGTTTCTGTGACTTTCTCGTTATTAGCTAATATCAATAGAGGAGGGATCAGTCAAAGGAGAGATAGAGTGAGAGAGAGAGAGAGAGAAGGAGAGAAAAGAGACTTTCATTTTCCTTCTTTCTTTTTCCCAAGTCGTCATCTTTTCTCCTTCATCTTCAGCTACTAAAAGCCACACAGGGTAAAATGGATTTGATTAGTAGTGGCATTGGAAGGCTACACTACACTACAGAACAGAACAGAACTACGGGAACGGAACGAGGAGGATTCTGGAAATGAATGGAGTCTGGAAAGCCGAGTTGATCCTGGCAAGGTTTCTTTTCATCAACGTGGCAAAAGCCGCAACAAACCCTCCCGTTCATTCGTTCGTTCGCTCGTTCCCTGTGGCGTTCAGATACAATTCCACGAATACATTCATACATGTACATCCATAACGTGTGGATATCCAAATATCCTATCCTTCTACTCCAACAATAACATATACACACATCATAGAAATACTATATGTACTGCAGTCACTGTCTACAGTGTCTACACGGGAATATATTTCTATTGGCTGGGACAGAAACGGTGGATTCAAAGCCAAGATCCAAATATGATGATTTGATGTGTGTGGCAGAGAAAGAGATGGATTATCAGTCAGCAAAAGTTCACGTGGAACATGAGCCAATTCAACTGGTGTACTTGTACGAATCTTTAGAAAATTACATCCGTTAACTTGCAACAGAAGCAGGGAAAATACAAGACACGAGAGTGCAGTGAGGGAGAGAGAGAGAGAGAGAGAGAGAGAGAGAGAGAGAGAGAGAGAGAGAGAGAGCGAGAGAGAGAGAGAGCCCACCATCAAATTATCATTGGGATGGGAAACGAAGGATGTGTGAATCTGTCGAGAAGATGGATTGTCCGTCTGAGTCTTTGGGAAATGCACAAAAAAGAAGAGGATTGGGACATTTTGGATCATTTCATGTCAGCATTTGTAAAGGGATGACGTAGAAAATTACTACAGATGGAAAAAACATTCATGGTAAAGGTAAGTGCTATGCTTTTCTCGTTAGTAATTGATTTCATAAACTTTTTTAGGTGAGCAAATATGAAAATTGAAAAAAACACATTTCATAAATACTTTAAACAACTTGTTTTCTATCCAGACGCGACTCTGATATTTGTGAAAGTCGTCTTCCCAATTTCGTTCTTCTAGTCAAGTTTCTAATACAACTGTTTTTACAGGTATATGACGTTTTTAAAATGGCTCACGTGCTGGCGAAACGTAAACGTAAACGTAATAAGACATTTGAATGGATCGTATGGGATCGGATCTCTTTGTATTTTTATTTAATCATGCGAAGAATAATGTAAAAAATAGTCAAGTCATGCAAGTATCCGTACATATGTACTACATGCAGATAGGGATAGGGATATATAAC
The DNA here is from genome assembly GCA_034699125.1 of Gisinianus flammeolus. Lineage (NCBI taxonomy): Eukaryota > Metazoa > Arthropoda > Collembola > Symphypleona > Katiannidae > Gisinianus > Gisinianus flammeolus. Next base: position 33,750 of record JAIUND010001249.1, read on the forward strand.
GTGCAGATGGGGAGGTTGTGACATGCTACAGCTTAAACTACATCCATTATGCTCGCGAATAATCGAGACAACACAATGGCAATGAAAGGAACGACAAGGGCAAGAACAGAAACGGGGAGTCGGAATTGGAATATACGCGACCAGCTACAGAGAGAGAGAGAAATAGAGAGAGAAATAGAGAGATGGAGGGTGAAAAATACGAGGTGTGACTCCGATGGGATCTTACATATGTTTTCACCCCAACTTTTCTCTTCATCTTCAACTTGAGCTTTGGATTCGGGGTTCAGAATTCGGGATTTGGATTCTCCGGATGAGAATGAGGCCGAGTTCATCCTGTACATACAGAAACTAGCATGCGATATATGTGCATCCAGCCATGTATGGGACGCTAGTACACAGTGAACCTGACTCTCGAGCATAACTGCCACTTTCACTTTAGTCTACCTTTCCCAGAGGAATTCACCCCCCTTACACATACACACACACACACACATTGTCCCTCATTCACATGGAGAATGTACCAAAACTCAGTACAAAGAAAGGACGAGGAAAAAACGGTCACAGTCAACACTGAAGAATGACAAACAGTAGTAACTTCCAGTACAATTCAAACACTCGTACGTTTACTTTTCGTCTTTTCTCCCCTACTTTAATGGCAAGTGCAGGTAGTTTTTTTTTTATTTCCTTCCTTTCTTCCTTCTTTATTTACTCCTTGTACTTTCTATCCTATATTTTCCCTTTCCATGTTCTTAAATGCACACTCACCGCATTTCCTATTCTGCACGTTTCCTTCCTTTCTTTCCTTTTCCTTTAGTTCCAGTTGAAAACTTAAAACGAGTTATTTTTTCCATTTTCCATTTTCATTTTACAGTCTTCAAGTACATTAAAAATTAACGCCTTCCTTAAAGACAAAGTTTACTGGCGGTTGTAAGGAGATGAGATTTGAAACGTGCAAATTTGAAATGCCAGACTAGACGCACTGTAATGAAATGAAAGGAAATAAAAAAATCCAGGTCATGGGAATTTTTTAAGTGTGACTTTTGAACATTGTGAGCAGTTTTAACTGAGCAATTAGAATAAATACAGATGAGATGGGTCCACGGGCAAATGGGAAATGGCAATCTTCCGTGTGTAGTGAGGACCGGGATATTTAGAGACAGAGAGAGAAAGTAAACTTGAATTTCTGTGTGGATGTCACTAGTTTTTAAATCCATATATCGTAGAGGATAGAAAGCGTTGAGGATGAGAAGGAGACGATAAAGAGGAGAATGAATATAGGTAACTACGGTGGACGAACAGACGGACGAACGGACGGACGGAGGGAGTCGTTTCGTCTGTACATGGATAAAACCCTCAGAAGGGTGGTTTGGTCGTTCCTTAATGTCTTTGGTGGAGGAGTTGTCTCAGTTTCCAAGTCAGAATCTTGACAGCTCAATGTGAGTCCCGAGTCGGTCGCTCTCATGTCAAGAGTATATTACACTGTTTTGATACTTTCTTCGTTGGTGACTGAAATGAAAGGAAGTCTGGCTTGGTTTTGTAGTCGGATTCTCCTCTCACTACAATTCAACATGGTCTTCGTTTGTACAGAGAGAGAGGGCAAGGACTGACTGACTGACTGACAACGTGATGCTTCCCTTCCTCCTCCTAGTTATATCTGTAGTTATGTGGAGTGTCTGTCATCAGGAGTTTCATTCATATCGTACATGTACATGTAGATGCATGAGAAGATTTCAGTGCACGTGGAATGGAGAGAGAAAGCGAGATTTACATGTACATGTATGAGGAATTGACGTCAACGAGAAGGCTGGATAAGCCTAATTAAAATGCATGAGATGATTCCTTTGAACCTGCACAATTTACATATTACGACATGTCCACGAGTTACTCGAATACTAAAAATGGCAGACAGTTACTTCTTCATCCTACATATTATTATGTACATGGGTACATATGCATGTATCGTATACCGTACGATATCTATCGTATTTGGACACATATGATAAAAAAATGTCCGTCCGACGAGTACCAACAAAGACATATTATATAGTATTTTTGAGATAAAATGAAATCCTTCATTCTTCATATTCCATATCCTTTTTCGATGATTCCTCCTGGTCGAAAACTGGAACAGAGCCCAACGACACATGTTCTGTCAAAGTCAGAGATTTTGTTTTGAGATGACTCGTGACAGAAAATGACTGTCGCGTCTCTGAAACCGAACGTCAAACTCCAAAGAAGTTTTATACTTTCAACTTTGATCTCGTTATTTGAAACCGAGAGTTGAAATAAAGAAAGTGCAAAAGAATCTATTCAAAAGCCAATCTAGAATTTTGTCTTTCCGCGAGAATTTACATGTCATAAAAAATCCATCTTGACGGTGTCAAATTAACTCTGTCTCGTATGCAGCCATACAAATACATTTCAGATTTCCTTTTTAACTATTAAGCCTCTCTTTATACCAAAAATTTGAAGTAAAATCACAAAATTTTTGTATAGATTATTAATTTGGGCGCCTATGAATTATTCCACGTTCAAATTATGCAAACAACGTACTTATCAGGATTTCAAAAAATATTAACATCGACGTCCGTAATAACCAATGCAAACTTTTCTAGGGAAATTAAAATTTTAATGTCAGTGAAGGCAAGGAATGAATTTCTATGTGACTTTTGAGTGCGTGTGTCTGCTCTCTGCCCATATCTATCGTAATTTCACTGTTAGGCCTCTGACAGTTGTTTCTTCAATGTGCAGAAAGTTCGTATCGGTAGTTGGAGATGAAAGCTTTGTTATACGAGACTATTTATAAATGTATGTAATATGGATATAAAGTTGAAGCAAAGGGATCGGGGGGATGAGAATAAGAATAGTCGTGGGTGGTCGATCGCTCGGTCGGTTGGTTTGGAGGAGGAGGAAGACAAGAGAGAAAGTGTCGAGGGAAACTGTATTGTAAAGCTCGGAATATATTATTCAAAAAATATGGTCTTTCATCTTATGAATATTTTATTGGTTTTCTTTTTTTTCAATGCTGGGCGCTTCAAAATGAAACCACAACCAAACTGTAGATTTTGAAAATCTAAATATCAAGAGACTTCCAAGAAAAACTACACAATGAAAACTCGTTTCATTTTCCATCTGTAGTCTGCACACTTTCTTCTCTGGGTAAAGATGAAGGTAAACGTATACATTTTATGTTCCAATGAAGGAGGATTTGATGACACAAGAAAGTTTTCAACTTGGAGAACATAAAGGCTAAACAACCATGTAAATTTTAAGTGCACGGTCAAACTTTGTGCACTAAATTCCAGGGCGATGATTCATAGGGTAAAACATTGTTGGAAATGATATATAATTTTCAGCATTTAAAATTTAAAGTATCAAGCAAGTTTTTACTGTTACATACTCCAACATTAAATACTGGAAGTTTCCAAATTAAATCACTCTCAGCATTTATGTCAGTCAGAATTCACAAACAAAACCTTATAAATTTCCATGTACGAGTATTTTCCAATGAAATGGAACTTTATATTAAGGGAAAGTGAGCGTAAATTAAAAGGTTTTTTCCGTACATATTCAGCTCGTTGTTGGTTAAATTTGCCAGGGAGGTCAATATATAGAATTCTGAAAGAGCCTTACTCATGTCCTGACAGCCGTGGACATAAATTCATGTCATTTAGTTGCAAAAGATTGGATGAGCTGACAATAAGAAGCTGTGGAAAGTTTCGTGCAGAGCCCCTCCGTCACTCCTTCACTTTGCGACAGACTCGACTTCATATGTACGAGAGAGAGAGAGAGAGAGAGTAAGAGAGAGAGAGAGTTGTGGAGGAGAAGAGTCAAAGCGTTGAATGTGAAAGGCTTAAGAGTGAAATTTAATGTCAAATACAAACTTGAACCCCCGATGAGAGTGAAATGAGAATTCTGCGGGGAAAAGGATCTCGCTGTGTGTGTATATTTTTTGAATTTTGAATCCAGCCTGACTTGCAAGTCTACTTTCACTTACTTTTCCCCATCAGTCTACTTTTACTTTTACTCACATACGACTACGACAGTGGAAAGATGTGCACATGGATTCTCCATTATGTTACACATATTTAATCATATCCAAATTCCATATAAAAAAATTTTGTGCTCCAGGCTCTCTCTCTTTCCTTTCCTTTCCTTTCCCATCCCATTGACTTTCCCATAAGTTGAATTGAATTGAGACCCCATGAAATGCTTTTCCATTCTTCAACAAAAACTAATCAAAAAAATATTCAAAGCGCGTTTTAGTAACGAGCGAGCTTGCTTTGTTTTTTCAACTGTTTGTTTGGAGATTTGACTCGAAAACAGTTGTTGTTTTTCATGAATTCAAATAGTCAGCCAATTAGAATGTTTTTTCAAAATACTTCCGAAGAAATAAAATAATCACTGCTCTCTCCAATTCTAATGAACGAGAGTTGAGGTTGTTTTTACTTTACATTTCTTTACCTGTTTTATATAGTTTGTGTGGAAATGTTTAGTATTTGAAGCAAGTTAAAATAATAATAATAATTAATTGTTGTTGTTGTTGATTCTCTGTTAAATATGGAGTTAAAGTGTGGTGAATTAGGTGAGGGAATTACTGTATTTTCTTTTGTACGTATTCTGTTACCCACATGATACTTTTCCCTTCCACGCTGTGTCAAGTTTCCTTTGTCCGGGGAAACGAACCATGAAAGTCAAGTGTGAAGCTCAAAGGCTTTTGCTCACGTTTAACCCGAAAAAATGTGAACAATGGCAAGCGACTCTTGTTTCTCTCTCTCTCTCTTTCCCTCTCTCCCTCTTTCTCTCTCTCTCTGCACATCTCTTTCTCCCTCTTCATCTCCGTCAATTCGAACAAATCAAATCTCTTTGTAATCTTACCCACACTCGGATCTCTCCCTTCTCTATCTCTCTCTATCTCTCTCTCTCTCCTCTGTCTATTTCGACTTGCAATTCCACGTTTCTAACTCCCAAGCTCTACTTATTGTCAGTGTGCGTAAAGTCTCCACTGTGAAACGTACATACAGATACAGATACAAACTCATATAAGGAATTTTAAGTGGCTTTTCTTCTCTATTCTATTCTATCTGTACACGGCGGCGGGATCCCAATGGAATGGATTAGAAATATGAATCCACCCAATTTCAAACGTTAGTAATGACTTTTCCAATCTTAGGCAAACAACAATATTTTGTATTTGGTCAGGTAAAAAAACAGCCAGAAAAAAGAAAAACAAGGGTAAATTCAGAGTCTAAAAGGCTCCGTGCCCTCACTTGATGAGGGAAAAGCCCTCACAATATAAATGCCCTCACTGCCACGCTTCTGCCCTCACTTGTATTTTAAACTACACTCAAGCCTTGAAGGGCCCTCTACGCGCCTTTGGAATTTTGAATGTTGTTTGTATTTCAGAGTGAGGAATAACACG
>JAIUND010001250.1:0-39168 GCA_034699125.1 Gisinianus flammeolus
GAAGCATTTTTTGAAATATTCAAGTAAATGCATAAGATATTGCCATTAAAGTTGAAATTTTCGTGGCCGAAATCACCTCTGGGTGTCCGAATTCACCCCAGTCCACGGTACTTCCTAATGCATATTATTATTATTTGAATTCGTTCTACTATACAACATTACTTTAGAGAAGAAGAAGAGGAGGAAGACGAAGAAAATGGTTGTGTGGATGTAAAGTTAAGGGTAAGTACGATCACGATCGAGAATCAGAGAGAACGGTAAAATGAATTTGCACAGTATAGTCATTCATTTATTATTGAAGATTGGATGACAGAGTGAACTGGTTGTTACGTTGTCTTTCTATACTCTCCTGAAAGGAGCATTTATATGTAGTTTATGCACATGAGTGCAGGTTGGAATTGTAAATTGTAAAACCTCTGGAAGGTATGTATGAAGCACAAGAAAATTACAAATTACATCTTTGAAAATATGTATCTTTACGCACAAAATTATGCTAAAATATGTGCATCTTTACCAATCAAAGGCACATGGCAATTTGTAGACATTGTCAGATAATTGGGAACGATATAGGACTCCAAAAGTTTTTATTTTAAATCCTATATACTCGTACATTACTAGATATTTTATGAGTACTCTGCAATTGCAAATATCCTTTAAGGTTTTCTCTCTCTCGTTGTGTAAGATTCCCAATCTTGAACATTCTAAATTTTCTCAAACTCAATATTAAATTTTTTTCTTGTCTCTTTTATATGTTCTAGAAAATTATTCGAACCAAAACGAGGGCTTTCCAGCTGTAGCTATATATTTATATATTCATTTTCTTACCCTACCGGCAACTTTGTTAGGATTATTTTGTGGTAATCAAAATTTTTAGGACCAGAAAATCAGTGCAGCATTCACTATAATAACAAAAAAAAGAGAGCAATATTCTACTTCATGCACATGCATGAGCATAATATAATTTATTCTTTATCGTGTTGTAAAATCAAATACAAAACGTTTGTAAAAGGAAGAATTTTTACTCATTTTCTTGTACTCCTATATCAAGAGAAACAATTTATATCTTCAAGTTACGGAAATTCAGTTAAATTTGTAAATATTTCAAGCGTTTATGTTCTCGTAAAACCCAAAGTCTCAAACTTGTGAGTGCGTTTATCCATATATATATGGAGTTGTTGACTTTTAACGTCGTCAAATTTAATAAAGTACCAAAAAAAAATGCATAAAATCTAGCATGCCATTTACGTATGTAGAAATGTACAATACACAAGGTATAATGGTAACTTTCGCTGTAAAAAAACGAAGGCTTAAAAATTCTAACTCTAGTTTTGCATGTAATATGTATACAAATTAGATACTGTGACTCAAAAAAGGTAAGGAGTATTGAGATGAGAGAAGAGCTACTGAAATTGAGAATAACATTATATTGTGGTTCAAAAGATGTTAGTTATGGTAGACTGTTCAAAAAATCTCTATATTTTTCAGTACAACAATGTATAGAGCACATGTAGACTGTGCAGATTTTGTACTCCCCTTCATATCCTCTTCTTCATTTAATGATCATCCTATGTATGTATCTCGTCGTCATACACATATATATGTAGTTTTAAAGCGTTCAACGTATACACATTGAAATACATACACAAGTAAGTAATGTAAGTATATACATATGTACAATACTTATTATATACTCAGACTCAGATGATAAGTAGGGAGTGCATATGTACTACACGCAGCTTTACTGCATATTGCGTGTATACAGTGCAGGATATAATATATATATATCAGGTACACAAAGCGTGTTGGCTTTTGGGTTTGGTTGAATTGTTGGATATACCAAGGAGGTAAAAAAAAAGTACAAAGCCAATGTCTCCTATTTTACAGTTGAGCTGTTGTCGTTTGTTGGTAACTAAACTTAATTCACATCAGTTTTGGTTTTCGTCAGTGCCAGTCGTCATCGTCATCGTTCATACTACCCATGTACACTCTATCATCATTCATATAGTCAACATTGCACAGATATTAAAATCCAACTAGCAAAAAAAAAGAGAGAAAAAAAACAGCAACAGCATATACCCCGCCACAAAAAGAAAACAAGAAAAATTTACCAGCACCCTTCCTGTGTGCCTTTTTTGCCACACTCACACACACACACACACAAACAAACACAAATATTTTTGCCACGGTACATTCAACATTGTTTGATTTCATCGTGAACGTGAATCTTATTTCATCAGTGCAGTTCAAGTTCTTGTATCAGTAAAGACATTTACATTTAACGCGTCCCATCGTCTCAAGAATACATTTATACAATTTACGAATTGAAACTCTTTATTCGGCATTGATCATTTTGTTTTTGTTTTAGTTTGGTTTTTCTCTTCTTTTGAATATAATCAAAGGCTACGAGTTTTAAATTGAATTATATACATTATATATATACAAAGGGAAATATTTCAATAATTCCCATTGAAATTCGAATTGAATCAGTTGACCTCTCAACTTTTGTCTTATCTTGTGATAATATTTCATTATCGTGTCCTATCTTGACTTGACGTCAACTTCAAACTTGACATTGTCGATTGTTACACGGGGGAGACGCAGAGATTGAGAATACAGTAACGAGTGAACACCTCGGCAATATACAACACAAATATCTAACATAGCTTTCAAGAGAGATTATTGATTTGTCATCACTTGCGGCCTGACTATATAACTGCCAATCTCATTCACATTCCAATTCAATTTCCATTCACACGCACCTTTTCCTCTCACCCCCATCAGTAAATATTTTCAAATCACTGTCCAAAATCGTTTACTATATATTGTTGATTGTTTATCATTTCTCTGGTTCACTGTGTGAAGTCACCTGAAAAATTCCTGATTTTTGTGCTCAGTGTTATTGGATTTATTTTTAAACAAAAAAAAAGAACAAAGTGAAATATACATTTGGAAATTGTGAACAAATACGTACAACTGAAATTTATAGTGGAAATCAAAATCAGTTATTGATAAAAATACATATAATACTATATACCGTTAAACTACTGATATTTTGTTATTGTTGTTTTGTTTCGCTTGAGTGAATTTTAAATTGGTAATTGACATATACGGAAGCGATAAAATATTTGGAAACACATAGTGCGTTTGCCTTTTTAGCTAAAAAAGAAATTTCTCGACAGTTTTGTTCTATTGTTTTTTGGATTTATCATCTCAAAAAGAAAAAAGTGAAGGAAAACGGAAAATATCATCATGGCTTCCAAATTACGTAGAGCACCTCTTTTTGGGATTGAATTCTCTCCAATGAAGGTAATGTATAAGGAGTTCAAATGTTTCGTCCCATTACTTAATTTATTATTTTACATCTCCTTGAAACCTACACAGATTTCTACTAATTGCTTGTACACACAGTACAGAAATGGTCAAATGTGTAAAAAAAAAAAAATCCATGGTCGTTAATTTATTACTTCATTTTGCATTTCAAGTTGAAAAGATTTTCAGTTTCATATAAGCTTTGCCCATTTTGAATACATTTTCACTTGAGCATATTATATTTTGTAAATGGTTTACTTTTCATTCTAATCGCTTTTCATGTTTATCCCAGAAGGAAAACGTGGACGCTTACCTTACTTTTCTAAAAACCCTTTACGTAAATTGCGACATGCAAGTCACAAAATCTCTATGAAAATACAAATTTTTAGCTTTTTAATTACACAGAAGCCGATTCAAATGCTACATTGTAATACCCATGTAATATATAGTTTCCATATATATAAAATATGAAACCAGACAACCTCATTCCTGCATTATTAAATAACAACACCAGTGTTCAAAACAAGCGTGTAAATAATAACTTTAAACTTGAACTGTATACGGTATTTTAAATTGCAGTGTGTAAATATGTATAGCATACATTGTATACATACATATATATTTCTGGGTATGTGGTTTATGTTTTTTAAATATTACGTGAAATATACACAGAGAGTGGGTGAAAAATAGCGACGCAGCTTTGCCTTATGCCGATAATGATAACTTATTCCTATAATTATTGTTATTATCATTGATCGTCTCAAATTACAATGAATTACTTTTATTTTATTTTTGAGTTTGAACTTCAAGTTTTGAAGTGGGTTTGCACAAAAATACGTCACTCATTTACACAACAGACAGTCATAATAATAATAATGGTAGTAAGAGTAAAGTGGAGCGTCAAGCTCAAGAAGAAACATGGTTTTTTTTCCGCTTCTCCCCATATATTATTAGTATCATTTTGTTCTGAGAGTGCTTATTACATGCAATTTTGTGGTCAGTTCCAGTTAGATGACTTGTCATATTTGGAAAATGTTCAAGTGTTATATATATGAGTTCTTAGTTATATACATACATATTAAGTCTATGTGGTTATTCCATTTCAGAGATGGTCTTTATGCACTAATAATAAATTGTTATAATTAGTAAATTATTATACTTTTGTGCTCAATACACCAAAAAAGGGAAATGCAGGTATATTTTGTATACTGTCGGAAATGTCAAATGTCGATTTCAAAAACTTTTAATTAACTGTAAAAATATTCAACATTTTTTACCGTTCAGAATGGAATCCATTCTCATTTCACATTTCAAATGGATTGTCCAAAAAATGCACATGGAAGAATTCAGATTTCTTGGGAAAACATTTGACGAAACTTAACATGTGTATATAAGTAGTTCATTTAAAAATAAACTACAATTTTACTTATTGCAATTAAAATGACAGTTGGTGATTGTGATTGGTGACTCACATGACTGAATGTGAATTCCGTACAGACAAACATTTATGTATACCATTTGCGTTACAATTTCGATTAGTCTTGTTACCTACTTTAGCAGAATGAAGGAACAAAGGTGGAATGGAAAATTGAATGGGAAAATCAACTCTCAAGATGAAAGACATTGAAAAATCCAGAAGAAGAAAACTTTCTATCCCTCCGACCAACTGTTGAGCCTGTTGAGCCTGTGCATGAGTCTCTGTCTGCGTATGAGGTCTATATAATTGTTCGATATATCTGCCTGCATTTGTATGAATTTCTATGTACCACCACCACCACCTTGTCTTGAACTAACGTCAACATCGAGAGATTAATAATGAGTCCATGAGAATCCCAACAGCAAGGAGATGAAAGATATCAAAAAAAAATGCGAAATTGCATCTGTAAATTGCAAATTACAAATTATGAATCCTCCATCCCCCCAAAAAAGGAATATTAAACTTCCTCACAATTAACAAAATGACTATTTCCCCTCAACATATACAATTTCAGTCTATTGATTGATGGGAAAATAATTAGCGTGTTGAAGGGTCAACTCACAACAGTCTCTTTTAGTATCATATCATAATATTTACTCATCAACCCAAAGAGCGAGAGAGAGAAAAGGAGAGAGAGAGAGAGTCAGAAACAGTCGTCGTTCTTTATTGACTCTCCACTAACAATAAGTACAGTAGAGAATACTCTCAAAAGAGTTTATGTACAGGGGAAATGGGACCACGATACAATACAACATCCCATTACGGGAACCCACGCTCAAATATCCTTATCCGATTATGCCTCTCTCTCTCTCTCTCTCTCTCATTCCTTTGACTCACAAGGATGTGCATATTTAGATTCGACTCCATGTAGTTTTGCTCATGTCGAAGGTCTTTGTGTGATGTCTGCATCTGCAATTCTAACTACTATACACACAATATTGCACTTGTACAAAAAAAAACTAAAGAAACTTGTGAAACACTGAGAAAAAGAGATGCAGAACACCACTTAATCACGAATGCAAACATGAATTCGTGAATTCACCTAGTCTACGTGCACTTGAGAGTTCTTTGCTAATTCTAGTGTTTACTTTACTCATCAATTATTAGTCACAATCACTTTTGCAATCTATAATTTGCAAGACCGTTAATTCCCTTCATACGTCCGCCAACGAGAATTATCAAAAAACAAAACTAGAATGAGTACGTACCTACAAAAAAAAAATGAAGTCAGCTCTCTGTTACGTCTGTCTTTTGACTTTTGGGAAACTAGGATGAAAATTAAAATTGAAGTTGCAAATGACCTCATATCGAATAAAACATACACATCATACGCACGCACATTTCTTCCCCATACATATAATCGAGAACGAGATGCAAAGTAAATCGCAATAGCAATATAGCAGGCTAATGTCTCAAATAAAGTAACTAATACGTATACGGCATCGACATCATACGAAATACAAAATCATCGACGGTTTTAAGTCCCTTCCGTTTAGCTTTTGTTTACCTTTGATTTCTGCACACCATTTTTAATTGACAACGTTTCCATATAAAGAAATTACAACTATACGGCAGACAATCCAAATGAGAATCCAAACACTGGGAGGAAACAGAACACCGTGAAATATACTTATCTGTAAAAATGGACTCGTGTCCGGTAATTGAAAAACACAAATTGTGAAAAGGGAGAAAAAAGAAGTGGGCATGCTGTTTATTATTATTATTTATAGAGATGTACAGTTGACTTGAATTTACGGGAATTGTACCTACATGGAAAAAAGATATGACATCACATTCTCACTGCTTCCACAAAATAATTCATATATTTACCTACGTATACAGAAACAGATGTAGATGATCCTCTGTGTGTGATTCGTTTGTGACTTTTTTCAGTAAAAGCGTGGAGAGTGGAGAGAATGAATTTGATAGTACATATGTGTGAATTAGAGATGTACAATTTAAAGTTAAAGTCTAACGTTATCTTCCCTCTTACATGTAATTCGTACCCCTTCAACCATACGTGTTTTCTACTATTTTTCATAGAAAAGTAATGTATTTTATATATATATGACAAACCTAAGAGTGAGTATCCGATACATTGTCTATATTCTATATGTTATACTCTTTCTCTCCTGCTACTGCTGGTTGTTCACTTGATCAATTCACTGGCCACTGTGATTTTTTTTTTGTATTTGGTCATCGTCATGCTGATTTTATGTTCAGATGACAGGATTTGGAATTGAAATTTCACACGTCGACACATGTTATTTTCTACGGCCCGTCTTTTCTATACATACCTACACGTATACATTTTAACTAAAAAATGACGGTGAATTCTCTATCATTAAAGTATTTAGAATTTACTTAGTTTCTGTAGGTATGGGTTTTTTCAAGTGACGAAAAACTGTACGCTGCACTTATTTCGTATATACTCTGTCGTTTTAGTTTTCATGCCTTTAATGGGAAGCAGAGGAGTTACAATGTACAATTTCTCAACGCAAAGTAGAAAAAAAAGTAATATAATGTAATAGGTAAAATAGACTTTTCCTGCCTCTCTCGTTTCTAAATTTTTTTTTGGAAATCCCGGTAGGGTTTCCTTTTTTTCTTATCAAGTCCTCCACCGTATATGATCACTTCTTTTTATTTGCTATGCTTTACTATCAAAAGCATACAGTTCAACAGCACATTAAGATTATGCAAGTTTTTTTTTCTTCAAGGAAAATATATAGATTCAGATTTGGATTTCCACATCAAAATTGCCTACTTGTAGAGATTACACACATTACACACATACACATGCAAACAAATGACGTCTCAAAATCACAAGTACTGAATAGTATCAGAATCTCAATTATCAATTCTTCAAGTCTTCAAGTACGTACTAGGCAACAAATAATATACAATACAATACAAGAGCTCAGTTACAAAATTACAAATTATCATTGTGATATCCGTATTGTCGATTGTGGATTCGTGAATGAGCTCAATTTTATATATATATATACTGTCAATTGGAAAATTGGTTTCTGAGTGTAGTGAGATGAGAGTGAATGGAAAAAAGTATTTTCATTTTCATTGCAACAGCAACAACAGTAACAGTCGACTCTCCTCATTCTGAGTACCCACCTCTTAAACACACTCTTTTCTACACGCGACATGCAGATACGTAATTCGATAATACTAAATGTACTAGATGAACACACTCTATCTGTATATGAAATGTGTTGCCAATAACAGTGTCATTTACAATGTAAAATTGACACTTGGCTAAGAGTAATAGGGAGAGGGAGAGGGAGGGAGAGAGAGAGAGAGAGAGAGATACAGCGTGTACATAGAATATCTCTCTACAGTAATTTACAACATGGTTTCTATTTTTCAACTGACAATTCACAAGGATTTCCTGTGGAGTAGAATAGGAGAATGTCTCACATTTTATATATATTTTTTCATTGTAATTATAAGTCAAGCTAAGATATTGTATCGTATCTTGTTCTTTTTTTTCCAATTTTCCATTTCTCTTGTGTGTATTTGTACAAAGTGCGTGTGTATAGATATGTTGTAAGAATCTTTTAGGGGAAAGTCATGAATGAGCACTGACGAGAGACTCGAGATATGTTGTTGCTTAATTATTCTTGATGTATGACCATAATATACATACATGTACAATCATTCATGTGACTTTAAATGTGATAAGACTACACACAATATAATAACATGGCAGGAGAACAATTTGATACACAGCAATATTTGACTGAAGATCATCAATTCATCATTTTCAATTTCAATTTCAGTCTCCGTATCTCCAAATCTCAAATCTCAACTATCACCATCTGTGCACTCTGTACCACATTCATACAAATATATATACATAATAACATGGACTGTGGTATGTATTAAAATTCCAATTTGCCTTTCCATCCCTCCTCAAAACAATAGAACAAGGGAAATGGGCAAAGTTTTTAGAGTTTAATAAAAAATGTCTGCTGTTGGAAATGTGTGTATTCTTATTCGTACGTATTTGATGCATCTTTCTTTCCCCGTACTTTTTTTTTTTAACTTTTGGAATATTGTGCAAAACAATTTTTTTTGTAGGTAAGTAAAACTGCCGTGTGAAGTAAACAGACAGTCGTAATTTAAATTGAAAAATCAACCATAAATAGAGGGAAAGATGTCAAGAAGAACCAGGCACCAAGGACAAAGTCTGTATTTTGTTGTCATATATAATTTCCCCATAAAATGACAAAATATATACAAAAACCTTCACTTTTTTTCTTCTCTTTTTCCATCAAACCAATGAAACGCAAACATATAAGAAAACTCTCAAGTCTTGATTTTTGAACTTGAAGGAGTTGCATGCTCAGAGAACATTTTGGAATGACGAGATGAAAGTAATGGGATTTTGTAATTGAAGATTTATATATGAGAGATTTAACGACAAACGACAATGATTTAGGCCTCGGAAGGACAATCTACAAAATCCAACTGCAATGACTTCCGCAATCCGAATCCCATGAAAATACAAGAGAAAAAAAAATCAAAAAGCTTGACACGAACAATCATGACATGCCAAATGCCGACGAGCGTATCGAATCTCAGCTCTCAAATTCCTTAGAGAGCGAAAGTCAACTCAGCAATTCCCTTGCAATTAAAGTAAAAAAAACAGTTTAGCTTTTGAAGCAGTTCCTTTATAGATGAAAAAAAAAAAACTATCTATACATGGCACAAGTTGGTTATCAAAAGGAATGTCTATACACAGATATTATGGAAACGAATTATGTATAATGATTATACTGTAATCTCTGTAAGTTTCAAAGTGTCATGTCAAGATGCTACTGCAACTAAAAACTAAGAGATGTGTGGCCAGGAATTCAATTGTGAAGCACATCTACTCAATTCCATGTACATACGGATACCTACACACACCATGAAATATATTCATCCAAAAGAATTAAGAAAACTCCAAAAACTCTGTGGCGTGCACTTTTGGTTTTAGTTTGTGGATTTTTGGTTCCGCATTCAAATTCTTTGATGCTCGACGGACACTGAACGCTATAGGACGGGAAGCCGCGAGGAGACTTTTTAACTCTTGAGATGCACATTTTTGTCATTGCACACTGTGAATTAAGTGATATGGTATATAAAGTATATATCTATGTGTACAATGTTCATATGAAAGAATATCAGTATATATACTGGATACTCACAGACTCCTGAGCGTGTGGTATACGATGATTAAAACGGTTTTACAAAAGATCGAGTCTGACGAGTGGAAATTCTACCTTCAAACAAAAAAGCTGAAGTGGAATGACTTTTGTGAGCCAAGTTACTAATTACATAATACAAAATCATTAAGGATTTAAAACTAACGAAATGTACAAGTCAGTACAAGCATAAAATCAGACTGACAGTCCAAAGCATAACAGAAACAATTTTGATTTTGACCATGAATTAACAAATAAATATCTGTACACACACAGTGGCTTTTCTCGACAGTGAAAATAATTACATAGGAAAGATTCTGTGACAATGAAACGAACGAGACACACTACCGGTGACTATGTAGTTTTTATCAAAGTAAATACATTTTTTTCTATAAGGGTAACTTGAGTGCAAATTTCTTGAGACTCTTCTTAAAGGCTTACGAGTATTAAATTATAAAAAAGAGGGAATTCATATGTATGTATTATGTATGTATGCAGATTATGGTTCGTGGTATAGAAAGACGGACTACTGGTTACGAACCACTGATTTCATCTCGTCATTTACCATTATTATTATTATATTATGCAGATTCTTTTTTATACAAAAATGATTCTCAGAAACTACACACATATGGAGGAAGTAAAATGTATGTTAAGAATGTTAATGTTGGATTTTTTTTTTTTTTTCAATTTCGTTTTAGTATCGTGATGATGCGTATAATTTTTTTAATAATTAACTCACACGTATTACCAACTAAGCTGCTTATGTATATACTTTTCTTTTTAATTCAATAGAGTATTTCATTTGATTATTATGAATTATGACTGGTAAGAATTGCGCTTTTCTCAGCATTACTTAATACTAACGATTTTAAATATGTACTCCAACATTATACAATGTATTTAAGAGATTATGCTTACATACCTTGAAAGCATGCCAAATATACGTGCATTTTAATTTCAATTGATTAGCATACACAAACACTGAAAAGACACTGAAAATTCCATAAAACCCCAAACATGTGTAGTTTCCTTTTAAACGCGATGCAAGAAAAAAGATAGGGAATTATCCGAGTAGAATTGTAAATTACACCTGACTTCTTACGATTGCGTGTGATAAATATGTTCACGCAGCAAGGGAAAAGTGCGTCGCATCTTCTTTTTATCTTCCCTACTATAATCCTTCAGGTTGAGTAGTGCATGTACATTTAAATTTATTGTAATTACAAGAAGATGAATGACTTTCTGTCATTTACCATGTGTAATCAGTAATTAGCAAATATGTCGTGAACAATTTTAGTTGAAATTCGAAAAAATAACACAAAAGTTTACTCAGCCCCTTCAAAAAAAAACAATAATAATTACTGCAAATGTTTGTGTTGTTTTCAAAGTGGTTTCACCTGTAAATACATCTAGAGGTACTTATTCGTGCGAGTAATTTTTTTCATATGGAAGCAATCAAATTAATTAAATCAACTCAAAATAATTAATATTAATTAATAAAAGTACAGTTAATGGATCATCCATTCAAGTGATTTCTATGTCTTTCTAACATTTTTGTTTGTTTTTGTATGGATGGGCCACGACGGGAACTAAACACAAACAGTTGATGATGCTTTTTCATCATACTCAAGAAAAATGGGGAAAAAATTCGTCTGGTTGCGAAAAAACAGAAAATATAGAACGAGAGAAAAGAATCGAGTCATTTTTTTACTCGTATACGCACTAACAATACGATCTAACCTAACAAAGAAGAAAATGTAGTGCTGACGTTTTTTTAAACTTTAAAAAAAATAAACAAATGTGTTGTAGACAGATTGGAAAGCAAACTACGTACACATTTAATTCATATCATCACATTGACTATAGAGACGAGTACACATATATGAGAGGAAAAATACTTTATTTCAAAATGTAATAGTATACAAATGTAATAGAATTTCAAAGGAAATGTGAGGACGAAGAAGAGTATATAGCTGTATGGTTATAAACAGTGCATTCAAACACTACCGTGTATATTCACACTGTCCTTAAAAGAAATCTTTCAAAATGGAAGCAATTGAGGAAGATTAAATTGTGAGGCAGTAGAAATAATAAGGCTTTTCTTTCTAATCATGTCTATAAGCTATGGGCTCTATATGACAGCTTCAATCCAAAAGGGAAGATGGGAATAAAGAAAATATCAAGTATATAAAAAAAATGATGACCATCTTCATAAAAAACTTTGTTCATCATTACATCTCACCCACATACATATCTGTATAATATGATGAGTGTAGGTACATGGTATTTAATATTTTTAAAGCTTAATTTATTTACCGTGTGTGTGTGTTCGTCTGAATACAGTTACAATAATACTTTCTGGCCTACGGACCAAGTACATACATGGAATAATAGTCTCCATCCTCGTTTTAAGCTCATAATATAAATGAAAGGGGATTATTATTTGGAAGCTATAGTTGATACTAAACAAGTAAACAGGGAATGAATGACGAGGGAAATAGTTGCAAGTTGCACTTTTGGAATTTCATTATATTAAATTTGGGTATACTTTTACTTGACGACAACTGATTATATGACTCGATGAGTCCAGCATCTCTGTATTCTTCAGTATTTACATATACATATGTCCATAGTCTACACCGTAGACTCTACAGTCTACAGGTATACTTTAGTACAATAAGTAATAATAATAGTACAATAAAATTATATTCCACTACTACATAGTTTAGAAACTATAACTCCTCGTTAACGTGCTCATATATACGTTTTGTATGTGTATGTGTAGACTCGAGTGGCAAAAGTTTGACGTTTTAAGTTGGCAAAAAAATTTCATTGGTTTTAACTCGAGGGTCGTCGTCCTGCCAAGTTTTTCGCAGTCAAAATCTTAATTCTCTCCTTCTTTCCTTGTGGCAAATATGAGAATTTTGCTTCTACGTAATTCACATCAACACAATTTTACGCACAAAACTAACGATTCAAGTCCACACAGTTGAGACTCGAAATTCCCCCTTTTATCTTTAGAAAAAAAATGCAAAATAGATGTGTGTGTGTGTGTATTCATAGTGGTCTCTATCTATCTATCTATCTGACTACTTACTTGTAATTTTGCGTACCACATATAGGTACAATGCTAAGAATAATAAGAATACTGCGGACAGATATACGATAATTTTCTCCCTTTGGTTGTTCGTCTACTCGTTGTTGACGTCGTTTTTGCACATATTTATCTACATGATGGAAATCTACAATAGTCTAAAACCAATGTTTCGCTGTTTCGTTGCACATGTGTATACACTTGTGACGACAAGTGTCCATATATAAGTATTTTCATTTGTGTACAAGTTGAAAGATGTAAAAGATATAAAAGTAAAAACTAATTACTTGGTCTAGACACGATTTCCAATTCCTATATATTCGAGTGCAGAGTTAGTTATGTAAAATTTTCAAGCTGGAGGGTTTCTAAGTTCAGTTTACTTTACTTTACTATACGTATATAGAATTAAAAGGACAGTTCATCTCTCGTTAGGTTCGTTAGATTGTAGCCAAGGGCGGGCAACAATATGTGTGGTTAAAGAAACGAATGTGTCTTTAATTACAAATTATATTAACATTTGACACCAATGCAGAGAAGTTTTACTGATTACTGATTATCATTAGTCCAGTGACTACACGTTCAAAAAAGGGATTATTGTAAGTAATGACAAAAAAAACCTTGTAAATGTACTTTAATGCCAAAACATAATTACTAAGGGTTTGAGTTGTGGATTTCTGATTTTCTATGTGTATACATCTAGTTTTGTTTTGTTTTTTGGTATATATTTAGGATTTCTAGCGAGTATGTATTTCAAAGTTGAACTGGTTTTCCCTGACTATACTCATAAACACGTTGAAATGACAACTCAAGTGTGCATTTTATTTTTTATAGTTTATTTATGTTTGTACTATTTGAAATTTATCGCTTTGGGTTCTCTCTCAACAACAATTCTCTTCCGTCTTCCTCCCAGCTAAATAAAAGTGTAAAAACTACAATATCCAATGGAACAATAAACACATAGATTTAATTTACAATCACTTGATACCAGACATAGGTATTCCAACTCAGACTCATCCAGATGAGGAAAAAAAAAACAACAACAAAGCGGTCGTCTCATCATCAAATGTAAAACATTGGAAAAAAAGACTCAGTGAACCGGTATTTTAAAATTCACAAGGTGAAACACAGGCAAGAAATTACAACTGATGGTTACTGGTTTTTTTTCTTCTTCATCTTTTTCGTCTTCTGAATGTTTTATGGTATTGTTCGATTAAGGCGTGAAGAAGACTGTATGACTGTATGATTCTATATGAGCCGATAGTTTTTTTCTTGATACTTGAAAGTTTGCTTCTCAAATCTAAAACGGCAATTGATTGACTCCCTGTTGTAACATGAGTTTTTTTTCTTCTCCTGTTGCTTATTATCATAAGGTGAGACAATGGATGAGATCATTGTACAAAATCTAAAAGACGTGTTTTCCTCAATACTATCTCAAAGCGTTTTTTTCTTCCATACTTTTCTTCTTGTTTTTTTGCCACTCCATTGGCTTACAGCAGTCAAGTACCATTTATCGGCAAAACTCTGACAAATCTCTTTCCCGTGTGTGTACATACATGGATGTATATATACCTTTTTATATGTTAACTGTTTGAGGTACAGCAATTGTTTTACTTTGTTTCATCAAGTGCCTATTTTACTTCATTTCTGCTTTTCCACTTGTACATTTTGTTCTTTTGTTCACATGCATTTTTTATTGACTATAAAGAGTACTGTGTATGAAAAAATTGTACTTTGGTATATATTCTACATTAAGAAATTAGAAATTCCTCTCTACTGTTTTGTTCTAAAAAAATATTTACTATTAATTTCTCTTAATTTTATCCATTTATAAATCTGCGTAAAGATGAAAATTTTCATATTTCAGCAGTGTATTCTTATTAGGACTCGATTGGAGAGATGGCTGTCAATGAGAAATCCTTACCTGATTTTTTTGTTACATTGAAATATTTGTATTTGTATTCATCGGATGCATCTTATATTATATATTTCAACAAGGATCTCGTATGGAATTGTTCTTGAGGGATAAAAAAACGAGAGACACGAACACTCAAAAAATATGCAATATGATGTATAAAACAGTGTGTGTTAGCATTTGAGCATTTAGTCTGTATATAGTCTAGCGTACATACAGTGTACATACACGGAAGAAATGTGGATAGAAAGTCATCTCTCTACTTAAAACTGGGGACATCATCATCCTCAATGAGGATTCCTCATCATCATCATGTTTTGAGGAAATCACGTTTCACGATTTTGACTCCGATACGAATTTCAAATTGCAAAGTACCTCTCAAGAATCTTCAGCTTTATTATTACAATCATTTGCTCATCTCTCTCCCTCTCTTACTCTTATTAGTCAGCACTGTACTCTTCTGTATTCAGTATTTTGAATGATGAACTCAATAGCTTTGCTATACAACTATAATGTTCAGTGAGCAAATGAGAGCTTTCAGTAAAAAAAGTACATCTCTGTGTAGTTGAGAAATCATTAAAATGACTATTACATTTTTTGACGGAAATGAATATCACAAATAATTTGTAGCATTATACACAGTCTTGAGATCTAGATCCAAATTAAAATGCCATCATATTATTTCAATAGCTCATTTTGTTTTTCATAATTTATACCTTTTATGCTGTATAATGTAAAGTTTATGGGGTTTGTGTTCAATTTCCATATACTTTCTTTTCGGCTTTAGAACCAAAGTCAATTTCTGTCTTTTGCGTACAATAACATTTAATTTCATGCGTATTCAGCACGATGATCATATTATATATATATACAACAAATAAAATAAAAATGAAACTGCTGTCGGCACGCAATGCGTGCCACTTTTAGACTTTGATGTACGATATTTGATGAGAGCTCAAAAATTTCAAGTTTTCTAATGCATTCTATTCAGATTTTTTAGAGTTTCAATGTGATGATGAATACCAAAAAAAATGTTTGTAAGCGTAAGCGTAAAAAAAGATGTGTTTATGCATAAAAGTAGAATTACAATAATATGTTCACCACAGATTTATACGAGAGCTCCTTTCAATCACTTCATGTCATGACGATGATCATTAAATAAACTATTTGGAGATCCGGATTTGAATACGAAACAACTCAAAGGTTTTTGCTTTATCATGACGTTGTTCATTTATATATCCTCTTTTTCCATATGTATTTAAATATAGAATCCTGAAAGACTCGACGTATTACAAGATGAACGGGAAATGAATGAAATCTATATTTATATGAACTCAAATGGAATGAAAGTTGAAAAATTTAATGCTCAACCATATATTATTTTTCCATTTCAATATGCTCATTTAATGTACATATTATATTATTTATTTATTTTATAGTAATTAATTTCATTCTCAAGCTTGTACCGCACCAACACACGTCGAGTGTACATACTCGGAGTTTGATTGTCTACAAAACTTTTCCATTTGTGCACAAAAAAACCTACGTACATATAGGTGCATCACAGGTTTCCAGCTCTCATTCTCTTTCAACTTCAACGTCATTCATAATTCATCACAGTTTTTGTTCCTATACGGACAATAATAATTGTGGCATCAAATTTCCATCTCTGTCTGCATCACAATAATTTTACATGTGGTTCGTGTAACGTTGTATGTATTAAGAATGAGTGGTAGAAATTAATTAGTTGAGTGTTCTTGTACAAAGAAATCCCCTCACGGCCATCATCATCGTGTAATCATTGAAGGAAATTAGAAAATTAGGGAAAAGTCAGAGAGAGAGAGAGAGAGAGAGAGTAAATGTGAAATGAAATTGAAAAGTTCTCTTTGACTTTTCCACTTTGACTCTTTGGAACTCTTTTTGAAATGAGACACGTCCACCAAAAGCCAAAAGGATATCAGAACCAAAGCAGAAAGTAATTTCACATATTTTAATATAAATGCTGTTGTTTCGTGGAGATGAATGAGAATCAAATGATCAATGTCTGTTCTTCTGTTCTTTCATCAGAAGATATGTACATACATATATACACATGAAATGCCTAGACTAGACTAGACTCTATTGCATTTTCCAGGCCGAAATAATCAGTTCACTTCAATGTTTACACGCTCATAAACTCATAACATATGAACTGAACAAGAATCATGTACTTATATGGTAATCATTATTTCATATTCAAATCTACATCCATTTCACCTTCCACCCAATTTTTTTTAATACAAAAGCCCAAAGTACAAAAAGGACAATCGACCATCGACATGGAAAGCAAAGCAAAGCAAAGCAATTTAATTCAATTGAACATTAGACATGCCTTATTTGTCTATCAGCAAAAATCATAATGCGTGCAGTCATAATAGATATGAATCATGTCTGTATTCCTTTATTCAATTCCAAAACTGAGGATTTATCATGATTTTTATGCAAGTTTTACACACGAATCTTCGTTTTACAGATGTGTTCCGTCCAATCTCAATTTTCCAATGTCTTGTAGAACATATATACGTATTTAAAGCAAGCGGTTAAATCAACGCTTGGGAAACGTTTATTTTTGTTAAGAAAAATTGAAAGTCAAGATAATGAAAACCTCAACATTTTTGAATTTCCATGAAAATAAGACGGCAATGGAGTAAAATTACAATTGCTATTATGTATTATTACGATGGAACGTTCAATCATCTCCCCATTTGATGATTATAATACAGTGAAATGTTTGTGTGTAGGCGAGAAAAGAAAAGTATGTGTGTATCTTGTTCTCGTTTGGACATGGCTCAAAAAAAAAGAGTAGATGAAAATTATTTACAAGAACAAGAAAACCGATTAGGACAAGGAGAGTGATGACTGAAGAGAAAATGCCTTTTATAGACAAGTTTGTGGATAACGACGACGACAATGAGAGTCACCGCCACCATTCTCATTATGTCTATTGCCGTCAATTTACCTTTTATTGCATGCTTAAGAAACAATTTATTAGTAAGGTTCAAGTCTATACCTCAGTCACCATTTATTTACCCTTTCCCACAAATACACACTGTATATTGTGGTTTTCTGTACACAGTTTGAGAGAATATCTTGTGAGGCTCATGCCAAAGTATTTTCATTACAGATGGTATGAAAAAGTAAGTAATATACATAATCATGCTATTGATAGGGATAGTAGATAGCCCCGTGTGTAAATGTGTCTTCTTGTGTGTGAAGTTCAATCTCTAAAGTCTTATAAACTGTTGTATCTTGTCTCAATGACAATAAGTGCCGTCTTGTTCATGTTCCTGTACCAGTCGTTTGTTTTGTTCTCTCTCATTCCCTTTTCCATTCTATTGAATTGTCGTACACATATTATTTTCACGTGTGAGCACTCTGCCACAAATACAAAATACCTCCTGAATGTCATTGTGATTACTGCATAAACAGCCCACACAAGTGTACAATAAACACGAAATACACACACACAAACCTAAATTTGAATTTCAATTGTAAATTTGCTAGTATGAGAGTAATTGTTTTTACCCTTAAATTGACTTGGAGCCATTTTGATTGTATCTGTGATTCTTCTCGCATGACTTTTCTCTCTCCCCCTCCAATTTAACTTTCAATTTTCTTATGTACAAATTTAGCGTAGAATAATAATAGTAAGTATGAGTATTTTCTCTTGGATTCTCTACAGCTCAAATTGAAAAACGTACGCGTATTTTGAATTTTGTATTCAGTGAACTTTAAATCCCGACCAAGAAAAAAGAAATTCCAAATGACATTACAAAACAAAAAATTACACATGTCGTACAAAATTGTTTTGGTTTGGCATTAACCTTTAGCTTGGAGTTGGAAATTGAATCTTTTTCTTTTCCTCTCCTATTCTCTCTCTCTCTCGCTCCTCCACTTCTCATCATCATCATCATCATCATCATTTTGATATCAGTTGTGCATTGGAAATTTTGTACTTACATTTGATGTATAGGTATAAGATAAGCACAAAATCTGACGACTCAAGTTATGAATTATGATGACTGCGCTCGCAATAATCATTATCTATAAGAATTGAGAGGACTGCGCTGTGTTTGAAATGAAAGTGATGATACAGTTTAGGTTATGTCTATTTCCTTCCTTTAAGCAAACAAAAAGTGTGACAGGTGACTCACACTCTTGTAAATTGTAAATATAATGACTGTATAGGTACATGTACGTAAAAGATAACAATGGTTTTTAACTGTTGCAGCTATATATGCTAAATCTATACGTAAACAATGTACACATGTTTTGTGCATCTCGTTCACATCCTGCAAACTCTGTGTGTGCATAATCAATTTACCTGTTATTCCGTATAGTTCTTCGTACCACCTACAATTAAACTCAAACGGTACTGCACTGCAATATATGTTTAGAGTTTAGGGCAAAGTAATCATCATTTCACACACAAATCGTACATGTTTTACATAAATGTACATTTACATGTACACGTCGAATCCATCGAGTCAAAACTTTCTTTTTCTTTCGTTATTTTTCAAAAGAGGAATCATCTTAGAATATTTTGTTCTAATTCTGTAAAATGTAATGTTTCGAATTGGGGAGTTTAGGTCGATGTATATATGAAATGGGTTGAAAAAAAACGGGACAGACTTTGATCATATTTTGTGATAAAAACCACAACGTTTTAATTTTTAAACAAAACTGCTTACTATCGTTTTAATTTGGAAAGATTTATTGTCAGGAGATGTAGGTAAGTCTTTCAATATGTATTTAAATATTGAGTACTTGGAACAACCACAAAGATTATAAAAGAAAAAGCAAATTGCCTGTAAAACTTGACGTATTGCTTTTACGCCTGCATGTGGACAAGATGCAAGTACACAAAGAAAATTTGGAGGATGGGAAAAGTATGGGAAATGAAGTTGTGGTACTGCCATTGCTGGTTAAAAGTTGATGAAAATTCAATCATTTTTGTGATGTTTTGTTCAGATAAGTAAATTCAATGCTTAGAAAATAAAGTTTTTTTAATCACAAATTGAGGATCGAATTCAAGTTCAATCAAAACTTGTTACTAGCAAGAAGAAGAAGGAAAACTACATACGTGAACACCAGTAAACAAGTTGGTTGGAATCCTGGCAAGATTTTGTATGGTTTATGAGGTATAATAAAGATAAATATGATGAGAATGAGCCATCGTATAGAAAGTCATAAATTTAAATTAAATATCCAAGTGAAATGTGATC
The DNA here is from genome assembly GCA_034699125.1 of Gisinianus flammeolus. NCBI lineage: Eukaryota > Metazoa > Arthropoda > Collembola > Symphypleona > Katiannidae > Gisinianus > Gisinianus flammeolus. The sequence continues at coordinate 20,261 of JAIUND010001250.1, forward strand.
AAAGGGTGGATGTGGATTTATGTGCAAAGAGAACGGATGATGAATGATGACACTTATTGATAATAATAGATAAGAAAAAAAGTAGACTTTTATGTTTAGGAGGAAAAGTGTGTGCAAAAAAAGAAGGGATTTGGGTTCTGCACACAAAAAACATGTCAGATTTTCACAAAAACAAATTACGGCGTGAAATTAAAATTATGTATGCACATCTATATTTTGACAGTACACTCACACTGTTCAGATACGCTTGAGTCAGCTGATGTATTGAGCGTTGGAATTTTTTCTTCTCGTCTGTACGTATGTGTCCCCCACATGATCCATGACGATCTCAATAAGTGAAAGTTGAGGAAACGGAAACGAAAAACAGTCGCATTTTTTGGTGTGAACAAGTCCACACGAGTTCACAACTTTAGACTTGTGTGACTCATACATAATAGGGAAATCACCGTTGTACAAATACCAACTGCCAAAATCGATTCTCATTATTGTAAATCCCTTACTTTTTTTACTTGTTTTGTATGATTACAAATGACTATTACTATTATCGAATCTCCCTCTCGTTAAGTTGATCGTTAGTTGGTAGTGAATATTAAGAAAAACACGCTCTAATAACTTGGCAAGGAAATTTGTTTTATAAATAAATATGTCCCAATACCATCTTTTTATACATTCCCAATTCCTGATAAATGACAATATAAAAATCTGTTTTCTTATTCATCAATAAAATAATTCATATCATTATGAGAATTCTTGATTCCGAGACTGGTATTGAGCAAAGATTTGAGTATGTACAAAGATTTCCATTTCCATTTCTCCTTGCGCAAGACTTGAACGTATTTAAATGGATTTTGATTTTAAATCCTAAATTTATTCCAAAAACTAACTCTTTGTTAAGCAAAGTCCTTTGTGATAGCATCAAAATGGAGTAAGTATATCCACATGGGGAATTTATTTCAATTTTCTTCAAGAGCCCATAACGCCATAGTCTAAATCTGAATTTATCGTTCTCGATTCGGTTGTCTACATTTTTATAGTCCAAAGATTCTCTCGCTCTCTCTCTCTCTACAGAGTACAAATTTCAATAAGTTGAGCATTTCAATTTCATCTTGAGTATTCGCTTACACGCACTCTAACTATGGAAATTGCAAAAAAAAAAAAGTTCCTTTCACCATGTATTTCCAAGTACGCTGTGGGCTCTTGTATACATTGCATATTTTCGTATACATTTACCGTAGTACAAAATAGGTTTTCTATGTACACTGCAATTGTAAATGGTGGAGAAAACAGCTATTTTGTGGAAATTAAATGAAATTTACGCTGACAGTCCTTTTTTTCCATTTTCCTTTCTTCCAGCCTCCACACACATTGCATACACATTTATGACTTGCCCACACTTTAAAGTCTAAAACAAATCCATGAAATATGTACCACCATATGGGAAGGTACAATATAAGTATAAGTAAGAGAATATTCAAGAACAAAAATGGAGAAAGTCATTTCTCCTTTTAGAGAAAAGTCTGTTGAATGTTGTCTTGACTTGTCTCGTCAATTTGTCATAAACACTAAAAGAAGACGGATAAACCACGACTAAATAGTATTCGCAATTACGTTTCAAGTGAAAAGCCAGCAGCCACAAGTCTCATTCATTTGATATTCTCCACATCACACTGCATATACTAGAGGTTTTGTACTTAAATTGTACGCATAGAACTACTGTCACCAACTGGAATTGCAAAAAATAAAAGTTGAGCAAAAACAGTCTGGGGCTGATACGAACTTCTGTCTGCCTGTCTGTCTGCTGTGCTGAGAACACTATAGCACTATAAGCATTCAGAAAATTGTCAAGTCTCCACAGTAATATCCAAAAAGATTTGAATTGGAAATTCTGCCCCAGAACGAAAGCTCATTCTCATTCTAGTCAAATGTCAACAGTCAGACTTGAACTGAGGTTGAAAATAATGGAGAACTGGACCTGAAACTGAAACGAAATGATTTTCCATTTCATTTGCATGGAAACGAAAAAAAAAAGAGAAAAGAGAATTTCATTCTTTCCTTGTTCTTCCCCTGGGATAGACAAAAGGGATAGACTTTGAAAAATCTCAAGCTATATTTATAAATTACATATATATCTTCACCAAATGCATGCGTTTTCTTTTCGTTCGAGAGATTATGACTTTAGTTACATACTTACTTACATGTACATATTATGAGAGAGTGAATGCACGTACAAGAGAATCTCATCATTGAACATGAAAGAAGGAAGAACAAAATACTATATTGTAAGGGAAAAGTAGAGCATTTGTCAATATGGATAAATATCACGACTTTAGTTTCCAATTACCTCATTTCCCTATACAAATTTACATTCACCGAGAGAATTCCATTGCTCGACTTTTTTACATTTAATTTTGAATATCTATAATTGGAATTTCAACTACCGTGTGAAAGGGAAAGTTGGATGAGGACAATTAACTCAGTTAATTCTATCCCATGCGATTATTCTAATTGTAGTGTAGAAAACTCATATACTTATTTACTTGCTGACAACTCAGTTCTTTAATTCTATTGCATAATGAAATATTACGGAAGGTAATACCTATATATGAAAATTACTATTATCCGATTATTCTATATACTGGCCAAACGATTTATTTGGAAAAGTTCAGTTTGTAATGGAAACAATTCAAAGTGAGAATTTGTGATGGATTTACACATAAACAAGCTTTACGGGCATCCGTAATCCCTTCAACATTTTATTTATGTATACTACCAGAAATTCTCAATGTACGTTACAAAAACAGGACACATCCCATGGAAAATCCTGCATCAAAATGAATTCAATTTAATCATAATCCTATGGGATTTACACTTCAATTTAAATACACACATTCTAAGTGCCTAACTGCCTACGCAAGTGCAAACATGTTGGAATTTTTTCCTCAAACTATATGTACATATATATGTACACCCAGATATATAGAGACTTTCCCCAAAAATTGAAATATAGTACCGACTACATATATATATCTGTGCCATTATAGTAAGCATGGGAATTTTTTTTAGTAGACATGAATTATCCATTAACAATTATTTGTATTTGTATTTTTACTACTGAGGAAGATAACGCAAAAACACATAGAGACATTTTATAAAGAGAGTCAGGGATTTGGGGAATTCTTCCCGTTTGGAGTCGGCATAAAACGTTTTGGATATATATATCTGTGGACAAATCAGCCCGAATGCAATTGTCTCACGATGATTAAAGACTGCAAATATCAGACTTTAAACAAAGATAAATGAGAAAATTTTCCTTGAGTCTTTATGCACAATCCTAATGAATTTTAATTTGTGACTTTGTTAAGTGTGTTCAGTATAAAAAAATGTTAGCAGCTATATGAATGTATAGTGAAGTTATCACATACACAGAAGAAGCTTCGGTTTTGGGTTGTAACATGATCGTTATATTCTGTAAAAAAAGAAGCTCATAATGCGACGGTGAGTGGAGGAGAAGTTGTGTACGCAGTGACTTATGAGTCTTTTTTTAAGACGAAGAAGTGTAATTATTATGATCATGGGAAGCCAAGACAAATAAGGACACGGACTTTGAAAATATATATTTGTAGTATATTTATTTTGCCTTACTTGTATTGTCGGATGGGTTGAGGATGGGCTGAGAAGGAACGGTTGTCGTCGTTCGAAGCATCTCATTTTCCGTTTCACGTTGCTGTTGATGTTCGTTGCCGTTATTATTATTATTGTTCATGATGATGCTTGGATTTGGATTTGAATTCACTTTGTTGCTCTCCGCCCCGTCACCCGTCGTTCTGCATGTCCGTCCATGTAATGACAGAACAAATACACAATCTCAATGAGAACCCACACACCAACAACAACGACCAAAAGATGAAGGGAAAAGAAAAGGAAGAGATTGTATGGACAGAGAGAGGGAGAAAAGGGACAGGAGACTCAGAGACGGAATTCAGGAGCCAGAACCAAAATTAAAGACTAAATTAAATATGAACATTTTCATAAAGACAACAACACAAAAATCTCTCTATTCTCTCTATTATATTCTGCCGTGTCCTCAGCAGTTGTTAGTTGTTCAACTCAAGCTCTGTCCATCTTCTTATGGTTTTTTTTTTTTTTTTGAGGTGTTAATGTTGGGCATGTTGAGGAATGGAATGGCTAGTCATTCTCTTTAAAGAGAAGATAACATTCTTTATTCTAAAAATGTCTTAAAATATAAATATACATTTTTTTCCTTTTTTAAGAATAGTCACAATGAGTGCGTAAATTTTAAAAAGAAAAATAGTCATGAAATGATCCCAAGAGTGTGTGAGTAATCCACCCACCCAGGAAATGAAAAAATCATTTGTTGTCATTTGAAAGTCATATACCTATACATATATACAGTAATAAATAACAAATCCTTCAAAACTTGGTTAACCATATAATATTTAAATATTACTTGTTCACGCGTCGACTGTAGACGTTTGAAGGGATTGTTTACGAAATTCTTACCGTAATTGACTCAGCTCAGTCTCATGCTGATTCAGATTGGGTTTCCTTAAAATGGCACTAGTGTAATGAAGCTGGGCTGTGAATTTACAGCGGAAATCTTCCGGCGGCCCACAGTCAAACATGTAACAGCTTCCAGAATTCTGAAAGTATGTATAATTAGAATCAAATATTTAACATTCAATATAAAAGTAACTCCTATTGCAATTCTTGAGTCTTCAGCAGCTCCTTCGTACGCATATGGAATTTCAAAATATTTATATGAAATAAAAAAACTGGCTTTGTGTAAATGAGAATTCTCCAGATGAAACATTTTGTCAAAATTAAATTACTCTGAGAGCTCGGGAGTGCCATTCGGTTTTAATTAAGTTGCAATCTTGAATCTAGTCATTAACTTGAGCAGTTTTATTAGGGAACTAACCGCAAAGTCCAATATACATGCAAATTTCTAATCTTAATCAGCATCTTGTTCTTATTTTTACTTAGTACTTACTTTCTTATTCTAACTCGACATTATAAATACATGCATTTTTTATAAGTATACTTTGTGACGATAGTTTGTTTTGTCTCTTTTTATAAAAGTAAAGTGTCACTTTTTGTGGACTCGTCAGATTCCGGTCCACCATAATTGGCTACAATTTACCTTAATTGTTTAGAAATTCTATTCTGATTGTACGGTTGTATACAAATCCGACAACCTCGGCATACGAATTGAGATGCATATTTGGGAATACATATTGTGAATTCAAATAAAGCCCAAACTAAAAGCTTCAACAATTGATGATAATAACATAAACCATGTAAACGATGCCACGTGGAACCTTCAAATTTTTTCCACCTTAAAATCCTAAATTCCAACGAGCTATACATAATATACTTGCACACTATATAATCGTACAAAACAAACATTCATTTATTGACGTTCTTTTCGATTTGGTATGGAATTCCCAATTTAATCTCTTTTGACTCTTCTCTTTTTTCCTCCACTGATTACATGTGGTCCACAAGATATATGAGATGAAATGAAACACTGAAAGCATTTTTAATGTTTAAAGCTCATCATTAAAAACTACTCAGCTAATAATCTATTGTATATGTTTAGATTACGCCATATTGCTTAATTGCAAGGGTTGAGAGTTTGGAGTGAGAGAATGTGTTTGTTTGTATGTAGATATAAATTCTCACATGTGTCTTCTGTAATTTTAAACTACATGTGTATGCACACAATTCACATTTTAAGATGTTGTATTAATGCTGTCTTTGTGTAAGTACGCAAAACCACGTTTTTCGGTTGCGTCACTGAAAGCTCTACATTTGCTCTGAGACATCGTCTACAAAACGGCTTATTGCAGACAAGTACAAGGTATTTTGTTTATACATATGTACATTCTAAAATTGTAATTCCTTCGCAATTTTAACATCATTTTTTGGCATTATTACTCGAGTTTTAAACTGACTCTCGTTCATCAATTTTTTTTACCGTGAATAAAATAAACTCCACAGGTATTATATGACACGAGGTCAGTGCAATATGAAATAATCTTATCGGAGTGGATACATTAAAATTAAAATCGTAACGATTGACATTAATTATGATAATGCCTGAAGCGAACACACAGCATTTACATAATTTCAATATTCATGATAATGGAATTGGAAAACCTGAAATTAAAAATTTATTATTGATTAGGTGGGTTCATCAATATTTTAGGGATTTGCGATTAAGCTTGAACATGCATTTCCCTTCAAATCAACTGTTTACGAGATGGAAAGCGATTTTTGTGCTAAAGTTAAATGGCCTTGTAATTACATCATAGACAATTGTACTACACATTACAGCGCATGTGGTCTATAATTAAAACAGTTACGTACTTAGGTACATATTATTATAACATTCAAATTGTAATTTCTGATTTCTAAAAGTTTGAACATGGAACATTTTGGCTGATGAAGAAAACAAGAATTTAATTGTTTTTAATATGCATAAATAACATGCTCTTATTTTTAGTTAAACTTTCACAGAGCAAATTTAACTGTTAACTAAAAATTCTTTGATTGCAATTATCTGTAAGTCAAGGAATGTTCAACATGGTAATTTTAATTTTATGCATGGTATACAGCCTGAAATTCAGTCACTGAATACACAGTTTTGCGGTTTCCTAATTATCAAAATTCCAAGTACTTCCGGTAACTAATTAACAGGAACAAAGCAAAACCATAGTCTATAAATTGCTGTTTATATAATTTTCATCGAGGCGCTATATACATTTTCTCCTTTGCACTTTTTTTTCAACCCACACGCAAAAACAAAATGTTATGCCGTCTCTATATATATTCTCTCTATTGTAGTGACAACGACGAAAGAAGGTCCCTGTTAGGGTAATTAATGCACACGAAGTATTGTTAAATGTAATGTTAAATTAAAGGACCCTTTAATAGTGTATCTATACCACAGTAAAGTCCCAATATTTATTTTCTTTATTCGCTCCCCTGCGAGGATAAACGTGAAGAAGTAAATTTAAAAAAAATGCAGTACAGTGACAGAAACGGCGAGAGTGAGAATGTAAATACAGGTGCAAAATCTACATAATACTCATTTGTAATTCACCTGAGAAACTCCAAGAGTCTAGTTTCAATTTATTTCATGCCAACAGTAATCATTGTATTTTCTGTATTGTAGTATAATAAACATGACTTTTAACTGAGTCACTGCATGTGTTAATAATGTTCATATGCATACATATACATATGTTGGATGTAGCTCACATACATTTTCATACCTACCTAATACTAAAGTTCTGTGAATACTAAAGGTATATCTGTACTCAACGTTTTTGTCCTCCAGCAATTCCAAATGACAATTACTCTCCCATTTTCTCATGCTGGTAAACGACAAATGGGAAACTCTTTGACTTTCATGTGCAAACACATCTGTAACAAGTCTGTTAATGAGAATTCCGAGTTGTTTCTATAGTTACACTGTTTGTATATAGTTTATACTCTGTTCACAATTACAAAATTTTACGGACCATGTTATAGAGAATTTGGGATGAGAGCTTTCGAATAATGAAATAAATAAAAAGGTGACGTGTGGGGGGACAAAGCGGACATATGATAGTAAATAGGAATTTCATGTACACAATCAATATCCCACACATGCATTTGCGTATATGTAATTATTACTTAATTACTTGTTCATTCATACAAAGTGTCAGTTATAATCGCTCTGTATTTAAATACTCTGCTGGGTGCTTTTCATTTCGTCTCGCAATTTTAATCCATACCATGACTTTGTATTTACTGGCTCAATTTCCATCCGTGTATACAAAAAATATGAATGAATAATCTCTATAGCCCACATTATATTGTATTATGTGTGATTCAAAGGTGAGAGATGAAGGTAGGAATTTTGTACAATTAATGGTGGTCGACGTAAACTTTGAACTCCCTTTGATTTACCTCAGTTTTCTGTATAGACAATTTCTTTTTCAAGGAAACTGTAAAAAATCAATATATTGAGCGTTTTTTCTTCAAATAAATGGTATACCACATCTCAACAGAAATATATTGTAATAAATTATTACTAATAATAATACGCTGCAATTCAACATTTCACATGGTAAACAAAGTAAACGGTCAAAAGTGTTGGAAAAAATCAAGTTAGATTATGTTTTAAGGGTAACATCTATGCAATTTACAATTTCATGTGTAACATGCATATAACGATAATAAATACTTTCAACGTGTCATAAATTGTGATTTGCAATTTATTGCCCTTAGCTCGGAGTCTCCCTTTCTTTCTCTCTGCAAAAACAAAATCGAAATTCTCTACTTTCCTTCCAAATGACTAATTATTACCTTTAAAGGAGAGACGGGACAAGTTGGGATTGGGAATCGTTAAAAGTTCGTCACGGTAGCTCTCAAGCTACTCTCAACTGCATATATATACATATATATATATCTGTATATGAAGTAATATATACTGTTGCTCAATACACTGGAGGAATTTGGATTATGGCAATTGGAACCCAAAATCAAGAAATGTCCTTGTCCATTTATATGCCAAAACGTTTCTCCCATTGAAAAATGTGAGAGTATATAGCCTTTAGGAATAAGATTAGAATTGAGAACATAATTTTAAACACCCAATATTCCATGCTGCCTTTTACAAACTACTGTGTTTGAGCACCTATTGAAATAGAAATCATGGTGACATTGACGCAGCGTGTATAGTACAGATATATTGACCACAATCGCACAAAATATATCCATTTGACAATGTATTACACACAGGGATTTTTATTGAGTATATACATATACATAGAAAAATATTTTTGTGTCGAGGTTTGAAAACTTAAAGTATATATATATTATTATATATTCACCAGTGTTTTCATTTTTATTGTGATTAGTTATGGTTCTATGTAGTCTCGACAAAAGGGAGTAGATTGACATGGCTAAAAGAGTGAGCACGCCATTTTATGACTTTATTATATTATATGTTGTATATATATCGCATATGTAGTACCACAAGTACAAGTATCTAACTACAAACACACACACACACACAACAAATTTGTATGATCACAGCAATTAAAATCAAATTTATGAGCACAACTAAAGTTTAGTTACTAAACAAGACGTCAAATGAAATATTAATAACAATATAATTGCTATTCCGTTTTGACTTATGTATCGTTAGAAAATGTCATTGAATGCGTGAAGAAAACACAAGAATGGACTTGTATTGTGAATTGTGATGTGACCACAACAAATGACAAAAGTAAAATATGAATGCAAAATGCAGTAATGTTTTTCCCTGCTGCTTATTATTATTATTTCTCATATATGTTGTGGCGAAAAATCCCCTGAAGGATTGCCAAAAAAAGTGTGACCAACCCTTTTCTAATATTAAGATGAATCATATGGGAAAATACCAACTACCAAGTCTGTGGAATCATTTAAAATAGTTGTCATTCAGCATTCAACACTATAACTAGGAAACATGACAATTACTCCTAATTTGATTATTGTAAGTGTAAATCTAACATATACAGATAGATACCTTCCTATGTTTATTATTCCGTCGTTGGAGTCACCTCCTTGAATTTTTATAATTGGCGTGAGAGAAAAGCGTGTAGAATTTAATATTAACATGTACAGGTATATATCTTTTATTGCCATAAATATATTATATCCAAACCGTGGCTAAAGAAAAAAATTCAAAACAACTATGACTAATTTTATGGCATTTAAATTGTAATTGCGAGGAGATTTTTTTCATGCAAAAATCAGTAAACACTTTCGTGAAATCGAAACAAAGAACAAAGATGAAATATGGAAAGACGATACATTTGAAAGAATAAAAAGTATGAGAGTATATTTTATTAGTTGTTACCTTTTCTTCAAAAACATTGACGTTACACTTTGGAGTTTTACAGCAAATTTTCAAACACTCTTCCCGAGATTTGACCCCTTGACCCAGGTCAGTTTCATTTAAATATTTTGCTCCCAATTTCTGTGAGTCATGAGTACGAATGATACTCCCTTCACTTATATCATAATTGGCAAGACACATTTCATCCTCAAGGAAATTCGTCACTTGACGATCACTACGAACCACATTGTTGTTGACATGACAAGTGGCCGTCATGAAGAACAATGCGAACCACCACACGAGTACAAGTTCAAAGAAACTCACGTTAAACAGACCGAATAACCGAATCCTCTGACCATGGACGATTCTATGACAAGTACACGAGGACATTGTTGTGTCAACTTTAGACATATATTTTTTAACTTGAGACAGGTTCACAATTAACACGAGCACTGCACGTAATTAATTTCAATGTTTCTTGTATTGTTTACTTGAGGCGTCTTCTCTATTGTATAGATTGGTAGATTACATAAACTGTACATCAAAGTATTTAAAATAGAACATAACACACGACTCGCTATTGAAGAATAAATACAAAGGAAGTGTGTAAAGGGGTTTTAAAAATCCGAATCAATGAGAAAAATTAACACTGCGAAACTGAATAAATTTTGTCTTATGTATGACTAATAGAGTCTGCTCAAATTAATTAATAATATTAGTTTGTATTATATAGGGGTTTTTCTTTTTAAAAACTTGTGACCGAATTTGTGTACTCAGATGGTACAAAATGCGGATGCGTATGTAAACTTTGTCGTACGACGAACCTCTGGCTAAACACACACACATATATGTGTGTATACACACAGTTCGGACTCTAAACTGACTACGACGATGACTGTAAAACTGTCCGTGTCAGCATGTTTTCTTCGGTTTTGACTCTACTACCCGAACCCGTATTTTCTCTTTGTATAGCATGTATTCCGTATCCAGCAGCTGGTACGGATACTCTACAAATTAACTGACATATTCCTACTCGGATTTCTTTTCTTTTCCCTATCTCCTCACCTTCTCTATGGTTCTGTTCAACTTTTCACTTGTACTTTCTCCATATATAGACAGAGATTTCTCTCTCGCTACTTTCTTTCTTTATGATTCAGGCAGTTTCCGTTTTCTGTATCCTTTCATACCCCTCGTACGTGCATGTGTAAGTATGTGTATATATATATATATAGCCATAGTTTGCAGATAGTCGTTGCTATACTCTCCAACTTTTCAGTTTCAACTTATGATTTTGCCTGTTGTATGCATATACTTTTTCTCTGTAGGAAATATAGACCGATCGATACTTAAACATAAATTTTCAAGTGCCATTTCCGACATCTCATGTGTTTTTTGTTCAACTCTACAACCTGAATTTTCTTTCTCTGCCGCGGAATTTCCCCATCATGTATTTTTAATACTTTCTCTCTCATGTTTCTGACGAACATAGATTGTTCATTTCAAAGGGTCTTTCCATTGTACTTACTAAGGAAACCCGTCTACAAAAGAAAATAGAGGTGTGTTCTATAAGTGGATCAAAGAGCCATGAAAGTGACCTGCCATTATAAACATTTACTTTCACTGTATTTCGGTTAGGTCGGGACTAACAATAAGAAAGAAAGATTGCATTCGCAAAGGAATTCTCTGGTGAAAGTGGCAAAAAAAAACAAAAAAAACTGTACTCTGAGTCAGTAAGAAATGGCATACTCAGTACAAAGAAAGTCGCCTATACAATGTTAACGCTTTTACCTTTTACTGAATTTCATGTATGTCATGTAATTCAATGTATGCGTTGACAATGAAATATGAACAACCAGTTAATTGTCTATACATGGTGTCAACACGTCATTACATTGTTATCCAAAACTTAAAGGACAAGACTTAATAATAATATGATAATTGAAAATGTCTAGACTGTGATTGTTCCATGACTCCAAAAATATGTAAAATTTCTGAAAAAGGAATGAATACAAAATATGCATTTAGCCTTTTAACTCCCAATAACTTGTACACGCTGACAAATACGTTTTTTAAATAAATATATTATACTCACATTATTATTACAGGTATAATAGAAGCACAATCCATACTGTTATATCCATACACATATTATTTTACAGCAAATATCACTGACAGTCTGTGACTATATAGCTAACTTTTCTGTTTAACTCCTGGTTTTTTTTTGTAGAAAACTGAAGATTATTCTATTTGCAAAATGTTTGCAAAACTATGTACAATAACAATACATACACTAAAATAATGTTTCAAGTCAGGTTTCATATAGTTTATCGCATTTCTTTGACCGAGCATGTACGCAAAAATGAGAAACATATTAATTAATTAAAATGTTTTTTAATCTTTTGTGTGTAAGCCTGCAGCTTTTGCGTGCGCAGCTCCATAAATTGTTGTTTTTGACGAGGCCGCCCCTCGAAGAACTCTTGCAAAATCTTCTTGTTTCTTTATTTCCTCTGGAGTTTTCCCAATCCTGTTTCTCATGTCAATAGCATAATGATCCACATAGTTCATTTTCTGTTTCAACGATCACAATAATGAACCGGAAAAAAAAATCAAAGTACAACATGGTTGAATTAACAAATCTATTAATTAAAAACTCTATTGAGAAATATTGAGAATGTAATATCAAATAATGAATTTATGCATTTATCCATTATTACACATTATGAAATACAATTTGTATTATACAAACCCTTTTAATGTCTTCATCCCTCGGTGCCAATCCTATAAATAGGAGTGATCCTGCTCCAGTGCAACCCACAAACCACATTATAGACTTTGCAACGGCCATTCCGTCTAGATCTAAAACGATAGCAATACAATTGCTTAAGTTATTGATATTCTGTGAAATTATGTATACTTAATTGTTAACTCGTGATAAATATTTGTTTATTTACTCACCAGAAAAAAAACAAATTGAAAATTTCAATATTTCTATTCACAATGAAATTCAAAACTCTCGCGGGACCACATCAGTGCTGTCTGAATGCTGAGTTAGATGGACTCGTCGCGTCCAAATGAGAACAAAGAATTAAAGATTTTTCAAATAGTATATATTAGCAGTGATCACAGTGTATGCATATGGATACATAATGACATGACTATAGTGACATGACTATACCTATGTACATACTTAAGTACATATGTATGTATTTACTTACGCTCGAGTTTACGGGAACAAGTCATTCAAATCACATCGTCAGTTTTCTGGAGACGGCAGTATGAGAGAGATCTATTCAAACTTCTTCTCTCAATCCTTTTCCTATTTCCTGTGTGTGTGCCTACAGTGTCTATATGTGTGAATAATAGTTGAAAACTTGCAATAAGTACTGTTATATTATATATTGCCCGATTTCGTCGTGAAAAACATTTATTCACTTTTCTTTCTCTTCATATCATATATTACATATTAAATATTATACTATCTGGATTTTCTTTACTTTTTCTTATTGTTTGTGTTCACAGTTTACTTACAGTTTACAGTGTTCATTTCCCACGTACAGACACATGTCCATCATAAGCATTCATTTCTAATGTGAGATTGTTTAAGCACTATTATTACTCAATAAATAGCTTGTGTTTGTAGTTTGTACTAGAGAGTTATTATAGTGAAATCAAATTTGGAAATATATAATATTATAGTATTCCCAGTGTTTCTGTCTCTCTTTCTTTTTGTACGTGTATATATATATATATATATGTACCAAGAAAATGTGGAAGAGCGTGTGTGGTGCAATATTGTTTAAATAATATTTTTCGGTATCCCGTAAAACCGGTGTAAAGGGTTTTACAGATTACGTAAAATATATACTATAGTATATATAGTAGAGTTTGTGTGTGTCAGTGTATAAGTCAAAAGGAGTAACGATGTAAGTCTCATGAAACGTCTATTATATGTATTATTTTTATAATGTTTTTTTTATATGTCATTGTTATTTTTTTACAGTAAATTAAAAGGAGCTCATGCTATGTTTGTACATAAATTATATGTAGCTATGAGTTTGGATTAATTTAATAATAAAGTGTTGTGTATTTCTAAAGGGAAGTTGACAATACTTATATATGCACTCTCTCTATGTATATAGGCACACATGTATGTTTAGTTTAGATATGGGATTTGTGGTGAAAATGAGATTGCAAAATTGAGTGAGGTTTCTTTTAACGTGGCCATCATCAGTCCATATATACTTTTATTGATTAAACTGTCAACTGTATTGCTAATAATTCATTATTATTTGTCTATTAACGCTTTTTACGACTTTACACCTGAATACAATGACAAATAGTGTACATGTCCCAACTCTAATGTACGAGCTTTATTAATACTAATATTGTGGAATGCATATATATGTATTTATATGTGTCATGTATCTGTGCAAATAATAGTTTGATTGACGACAAGCGAAAACTGCTTAGTGTTGAGAGAGAGAGAGAGAGTGAGAGACGAAGAGTCAGAGGTAGTGAAGTGAAGAAAAACTATATGAATGTTTTATTGCTTACTGCGGTCTTGTAAGGTCTTTCTCGTATTCGGAGTCAATGTAGTTGGAGATAGACATCGTAAAATTCTTTGAATTATTCACTATTAAAAGTGCTAGCTGTATAGGTATAGCTGTAGACTCAAGGACCTAGATGTTTTCTCCCTTCTTCTATACATACGGATATACATACAAAACAGTCAAATAATGTGTTCAGGTCCTCTGACCTGACTCGTACAGAGGAAGACTCTATTGCATAAATACTTTTAGAATTCCTCGAATTCAAACTATAATATATGAACTGGCGAGAAGTGAGAAAAATACATACGATGAAGTGTGAGTGACGCCTTTATCAAAAAATTAAATAAAAAAGCACATGATTAAGTGAAAATTGAGAAAAGTCTTTTATCATAGTGCACACACATTAAACATATAAAAAGCTTTTCCATCCTTGTAATGCAAAAGCATATATATCAAATATCAGGGACAGTGTAGTGATGTGTAGTAAATATAGTACATACACAATGAACGAACATTCTTTTTTCCATTGCTAACTTGTAACGAACAATCTGTCAAAATATTTCTTCTACATAATATATCATTCGTGTGCATATATATGATAAAGCATGATCTGTGTAGCCAATAGAGACTGTATGTGTACAAAAATATTCGATTGTGTATTTACATCCATTTTTTTTTCTTGTGCTCTTTTTTTAAAGAGTTGACAGGGTATTGATTTTCTTTCCGTCAAAGAATATATGGCACTACGTGCACATGGTCTAGGTATGATATGTCAATCAATATGAAATATCAAGCCCACACGACAAATTCTGATTTACAGAAATTCTATCCACATGTCAGCATCAAACTGTCTGTACTATACTCTGTGGCAATATCGTTTACATTTCATTTCAACGCGGACAAAGAGATTAGGACAAAAACCTGTTCTGCATATACAGTATGAGATTTCAATAAATGAAATGGTTAAATGACGTGTATAAATTTGTATCGACTTCCCAAGTGTATTATTTTCATTTGACAACAAATTTAACAACGTGACAAACGACTTATAAAAGGTATTTTTAAAGTTTGAAACTCTTCCAGGCAATTAAATATATATATATTCATGGCTATAAAAAAAGAATAGTCTGCAATGTACATAGACTCTGTATATAGAGTTGGAAGTAAGTCTTATTAACTTATATAGGGCTCGATATCGCATATCGGTCAATGAGCTGCAATTGCAATTTCCAAAAAATAGAGTAAGAATAATGTGCAGTTGTAAACTATGATAAGCCCTATCTGTTAATTAGTTTCATTGACTGCATGAATGTTTGAATAATTATATGTGACAATGTGACAAGCGTTTCAAGCGTGGAATGCTTTCTATGTATACAGGACAATCACTTACATTCATTATATACAGGGACGAACGTTTTTCGCATTTTTTTGTGAAAAAAATTAGCTTTTTCTAAAACTGAAATTAGTGGGTTTTCGCATTTTTATAGTTCAAAATTAGCGTTTTTCGCACTTTTTCGCCTTGAAAATCGAGACATTTTAGCACGTTTTTGCCCGTTTGTCCCCAAAACAGTGCTTTGTTTCCTATACTGAAATGTCAAAAGTTCAAATTATTGCACTCTTTTGTACTTCTAAATACTTTGAGAAACCCCAATTTGAAAAAAATATAGTCTGAAATTTTTTTCTGTCTATAAAATAAAAAGGAAACATTTCCAAAGACCAAAATCATAAAGCTGTAAAGTTTGAAATGCTATTTCCCCTAAAATTGCTGAAAATCGCGTCTTATTTGTTGAAATTATCCTAAAATTCGCGAAAATCGAAATTCTGAAGAAAAATCGCAAAATTCGCTTTTTTCGCTTTTTATTTCAACGAATTTGAAACACCAAGAGTGCCACAAATACACTTAGTATAGACATCAGGGGTCTAAAAGGAGATTTTAACTTTGTCGCGTTTTTCGCATTATTTCGTCCCTGGTTATATAGTTCATTATTGACAGTAATATTGTCAAAGGGTATGTTGACCATTCATATGTCATATATATGTATTATATATAAGTCTGTGGAGAAGAAAATTTGGAGGGATTGTGTGTATGAATGTGCATAGCTCTCTTGAATATAATTTTTACATCTCTCGTCTATTTGTGTGTATTTACAGAGTAAAGGAGTCTTCAAAATGGAATGTGAAGTAACAGCTTCTCCATCAACATACGGTAGCCGAGCAAATGGAGGACAGGCTCAGGTCCGTTCCGGTCAAGTTCCAGTATCTGGAGCTTCCAGCACTGGCAGTGCAAAATCGCAACTTCATGTAAGGTTCTTTTGTTTTATTGAATCATTATTTTCTGGTTAATGTCATGTGTAAATATATATACATAATAATATATGCTTTAAACTTCATTACAACTCTTATATCATTTTTTCATTTAAAATTAGGTTGAATTTTTGGAAAATGGGGAAGTGAAAGAGAAACGTGAAAAATACCTCACAGCCAAATACGGATCACATCAGATGAGTCTGATCCGGAAAAGATTGAGCGTTGAAATGTGGCTCTACGATGAGCTCCAGAAGCTCTATGAAGCACCGGTAAGAATATACATTTTTTTGATTTCCCTCTCATTACAAAATCATATTCTATCTGAAGCTCAATTTTACCTGCTTCTGCCTATATATATCTTTCATAATCTTTCTATATCTGTCCATTGCGTGATCACTGTACATGTAAAATACTATTTTTACTACTGTTTCAATTCAAAATGTGCCTTTAATCACTTATACTACTGTTTCAAAATCTTTAGAAGCTCGTAGTTATGTTTATTTTTATCATCTTTGCTTCCCTACTAAAAAGGAACAATTTAAAGCAAGGGATATTATTGCATCATTGGAAATTTGAGTGAACGAATTGTGCCACTTGCTGTCATTTATTCATACATGCACATCCATTAATCCATTATCAATTGTTCATCATCATCTTTCAAGATGTTCTATACATGTATAGAATATCGGTTGTTTGACACAAGGTTTTATTGTATTCAAAATACTTTACCTTTGGTCAATTTGTATTCAATTTGAACGTTTCATTAAATACATGCAGGGCAGAGCTTGCATTCATTCATTCACTCCCTCTTGAACGTATGCGAGGAGAAATATTACACATGGAAGCAAGTACGGTATGTATAGAATGATGTACAGTCAAGATTAATTTATGCATCAAGTGAAGAATATAAGGCATCAGATTCCCGTTACAAATTTTTTATTATTATTGAAATGGAGATAGAAAACGTGTAGCTTCATTTATTTTCAATTGTCTCTACAGATACCGTATAAGTTACAATTGAAATCATGGAAATATTGATACATTACATGATAGGACACAAAGTCCGTGGGTACACACACGTATACATATAGGTACATTTAATAAATGAGTAAACATGAGCCGCGTCTACCGAAGGTATAATAGTTTAAGCACACGCATAGTTTCAAACTTTGTAATGTATACATACCTATATGATATGCTGATATGCATCTGTGGAATTATTCTATACAATCTGGTATCAACGTGGATATTCCAACCTCACAAAGAATCTACAATCTCTTCAAATAATCCATTCATCCGTCAATCCTATATATTCATGCTGGCGAGCATATGGAGATGGAAAGGAGCAAAAGGCAGTCTTGCAAACTTTCCAATGCGTATAAATTCCCTCTAAACAAAAAGCGAAAGGAAAGAGTATATACGGGGAGAAAACTCCAAATATAGATTCGATTTGACTTGTGCTCTTTCAAGATTATACTTTCATAAGGTGTCATAATAATAACAACAAAAATAAAAGTACAAAGTTATATTTATGCTACCAAGCAACTTGATCGAGAAACGAGAGACTTGGAGACGGGAAGCAGCACACCTAAATGTAAAAAAGCAAGTACAATCGATTCAATTTATATGCTACGAAATGAGGGTATAGGTAAATGAAGTATGCCAATGTCGAAACTACAGCACGCATTTAGTTTAGTTTCGAAAACTTTTTGAATACTAATCAGTTTCTTTTTTTCTTTCCATACTTTTCAGTCTTCACATCTTAGCATCAATATTGATCAAAGGTCTGGTATATTCGTCCCAAACCTCAATTCTACTTTTTGATGCTTGACTGTTTTTTAATAAAAGTTTTTCTGTCTAACTGTCTCTCATGCTGTCAACGTTAATGTGTAACACAGAGGGATTAAACAGAATGAAAACTACTACTAAAAAAGTACTCTGCAAGAAAATTAGGCTTAAATATTTAATTCAATTTTCATCTGTATACAGATAGAACAAGAGACCTAAACATAAACAGGTATATCTTACATATCTCTGGAAAAGACAAGTCAAATAGTCGCAACTAATAGCTATCGCAACTGCAGGGGCGTTCCGTGGGTGAGATTCCTGAGAGACCCATCTCAGGGATTTTTGTAAAAGGGGCGCCAAAATTCTCA
>JAIUND010001251.1:0-39157 GCA_034699125.1 Gisinianus flammeolus
TAAATGTAAATGTAAATGTAAATGTAAATGTAAATGTAAATGTAAATGTAAATGTAAATGTATTTCCCCCATCTCAAAAAACCAAATGAAAGGAATTTTGGTGAGGGAATTTGAATTTAATGCAGTCAATTTAAGTGAGCGCAAAAAGAGTGTTCGAGATTTGAATGTCCTCAGTGGTGATGTTGATGAGCTGTCAAAGAGTGTCCCAAAGGATCTATTTCCACAGCCTCATTTCCATTCAATGCAAGCTCATTATTTAATACTATAAATTAATTCAAAGGGAAATAGGTTAGATTTTTCACGGGTTGGTTCCGTGATTGAAAATGTTTAAAGGGAAATATCATTGTGATATTTTGCTCCCTGTGTTATATACTCACAAATCACAAGTCACTACCGCAACAAAAGTAACAACATGAATTATTTAAAAACACGAATTTGACGATGCGACTCCGCTCCCGCCATATTTTCATAAGGTCCTCAATCGCTCCACCTGCAGCTCAATCTGCTGGTTTTTGGCAAAGAGTTTGAACGAGGCTAGATCCCATGGAATAGGGGACGACCCTACATTCATTCTACCAATCAAAGACACTCCAAGGGCTTCCCAATGATTCTCCAACCCTCCAAACACCCATCCCTTATACACCCGAAGGATCAAGTCCAGATTGGGGGCGGAGAACGCAGTGACTTCCGATGCGATCCAAATGTCCTTCAACACGCTCACACCCTCCCCACTCACCAACGGATTCACCATCATCCAGGCCCACTTGAATCGAGCATCCGTCACCTGCGCCATTTTCCCCCTGCCAAATTCCTCGTCCGTCTGAGGGACACATGATGATGATGATGACTCTCCCTGTCCACGACGATGACACCAGTTTTGAAGGATCAACTCCAGAGCGTCCACCCTCGTTCGGTTCACATCCATCTTGGTCAAGGTCAACAATGCTCGGTACACGTGACGAACGTCTTCCGTGGGTTGAAATGTAAATCCATCCTGGACCAGGTCAAGCAAGGTCAAGTCCACCTCCTCCACCTTGGGCACGAGCTGAGTACTCTTGAGCTCGCTCAGGTAGAACAGACTGATGAGGAGCGCAAAATGAAGCCAAATCAGGTGGAATTCAACTCGAAGTCCTCCAAACACCCCGAAAGTACTCCTCAAGCCGAAGACGGAGAGTTGAAGCATGGGAGCGAGGATCATCATCAAGGACGAGTTCAGACCTAGGTTGAGCACCACAAAGTACACGAAGAACCCCGCGTACATGGACAGGCCAAGGCAGATCCAAACTTTTATCCGGAACGGCGCCAATATTGAATTCATCGCACGTGATTGTTGGGAGGATCTGGAGTGGGATTTGGTGGCGTTGGTGACGGTGAGGACTCGGTCCCTCCGTTTCACCATCAAATCGAACGTGTAGCGGATTTTCTCATCCGCAAAAAGGTTGTCCCCCACCCCCCAAAACACCCCACCGCACATTTTCCCCAGATAATACGGGAAATTGAGATCCCGAACAAAGTGGATCGTGACATTTAATGTGGAGGTCATCTCCGTATTCCTCTTTAAGCTCAAGGCTTCCTTCGAGCGAGCCTTTAGGATCATCCTTAAGGGCCATCTGTAGATTTTTCGAACCCATGGCGCTAGGGGACCCTTTTTAATCCCAAAGTGGGAATGAACAAAGAGCCTAGGTGAACGCGCGAGCGGATTTGAAGGAGGGTATTTTTGAGATCCTCAAGTGCACTACCCTTCGAATCATCTCGCTGATCCTGATCCTTAATATCCAGCAGTTGACTCAAGGAGAACCTGAGCAGGGTAACGGAACCCCGCCAACCTCCCACCGTGAAATGAACAAAGGACCCGAGATTCAAATTGAACGTGTTGAAATCCATGGAGATTTGAAGGAGATGAACAGGAGCAAAGCAGAGGCCCAAATTCTCACTCTCCATCGGCATTTGAATTGGACGAGCCCTCAAGTCCTCTTGTCCTCCCTCCTCGTGATGAATTAGGACCACCCAATCCTCCAACATGTTCAGTTTTCGATTCCGTCGGACGATGAAGGATTCTCCGGATCTATATTTATACATGCATAGATATTCATAGAATTTACATGGCCTTTTTTTTGAAGAGACCTAGGTCAGTCAGTCTCCGGCTCCAGATCACAGGGATAAATGACTAAAAAAAGGAAGGGTTCACCATGAGGAAGGGCTCTGTTGCTGCCCCTATCAAATAGGAGGTTCAAAGTGGCGCCATCTGCATACTTGAGAAGCGCTTTCTCCTTTCGCCTCACGCATTTGTGTGATAGAAGGCAGAGGAGGAGTGGCGATGGTGACGCCAGCTGATGAATCTCCCTTGAAAACCGGTTCAGAACTTGATTCTCTAATTCATCCGCCGTGTATAATTGAATTCGAGCTCGTTGGAAAATGATGAGCAGATCCTGAAAACCCACAGCAATTATTGAGTCAGCTTCCGGTTTCATCAACTCCACGCTCAAAATACGAGTACAAAACTCAAGGATGCAAATGGAAATGGAAAATATTGGGAAATGGAGTCGGATTTCCATGATGGAACGACGAACGACTTGAATCGGCAAATGTCGTCAAATGTCACGTGAAACTTGATGAATTCGGTCCATTAAAAAACTAATTCAAATCCCGTGTGGACCAACAAAATTGAATCAAACAATTCCAAATTCATGCCACACAAATAATTTCCTGGCAAAGGATTGAAAATAATGTTACATTATAATACAAGTTTGAGTGAAAATGAATTATTTATTTAGCACGACACGTTTTGACTATTCAACTTTTATACTTAATGGATTAAAATGATTAAGTCCGGTCTTTAAATCCATTTGTTTTATTCCTTTATTTATTATTTTTATTTGTTATCTGATATACATTTTCGGATTGAGTGGACAAGATTGACAACATTTAATTAAACGAATATGCTCGTTCCATGTTCCATTTTTAGGGCAACAAGTCATAGTTTTACGGTACATAATTTACATGCAATTGTATATGAGTTTCACTGTACGAATTCAATTAGTTATTTACATTTAAATATATCTTTATGTTGTTGTTCATGTACATTTGATCGGGGAAAATAGTGGATTCTTTCCGACTAGTGCCTTTAATTTTGCAAACTCACAATTAGTGCAATAAAATGGCGTTAATGGTTAAATTGGACACGATGACAATCACAATTAAAATGGTGGTGCGCTTGATGACGAAGTAATTGTCGACGAGAGCGCCAATCGGTCGCATCGCCCTCAATTGCCGATGCAATAAAGGATCCTTTTTAATTCTTGTCCTCCCACCACCACCATCCTGCCCAGTATTCCTATTCAAATTTGAAGCTCCCGCCGCCCGGAGTGACCTCATAAACTCTCGAGACAGGAAATTCATTTCCCCCGCCAGAGGGAAAAGGAAGAGGGCGCAAACGAGACATCCTTGAACCATCATGGGGAACATTGGAAGCAAATAGGGCGGGAAGGATGAATGAAGCTTGACACACCCATAAATCCCGACGGACATGAAGATGATGATCATGGTCATGAGGGTGGGCCAAATGTACGAGGACAAGGCAATATTGCCCATAATGTTCAGGACTCGAAGACCACCAAACAAGGTCAAACGGTCTTTCAATCCAATTCGAACTCCCTCTGCTGGATCCAATATTTCTCGGGCTTGTTCTTGTTTACTTTTGACGACGCCATTTTTTGATTCGGATGATGTGGATTCAGATTCAAATTCAGTCGAGTCCCACGGCTCCGAAGAAATATTTGAATTTGGATCCTGATTGGACCGCACTAGATGTCCCAGCCAAAAATTGCTAGATCGCGTGAAGAGAACGATCATGATGATGTAGAAATAGGTGATGGCGGTGCAGGTGAAGAGGAAACCATATTCGATGATGCCCCAGAGAACCAAAAACACCTGGGAATCTCGGTATGCCTCGGGGAGTCGGTGGAAAATGTAGCGGGGGTGCATCGGTCGCCAGGCAAATAACGCCGTGAAAACCGAAGGGAAGATGAATGAGCTCACGAGCATGAGGAGAACCACGAGCTCACATCCATCATTCTCTGTTGGATACTCCTTGAGGAAAATCCGGCCCGAGAAAATCCGATTGAGGCGAGTGGTCTGCGTCAGGAATGAGGCGACTTGATGTCGGAACAGGAGGGAATTGATGTGGTAGAGGAAATTGAGGGAGATTCCCAAAGTGAACATGAAATCGATGGTGATTCTGGAGGGTTCCCCAAGTTTGATCCCATCTAGAAAAGAGATGATCATGTTTGTGAGGTAGATGCAAGCCCAGAGGAAGTGAAGGGACCAAATGAGGAATCGCAGTTTGCTCTTGGTAACCAGGAGGGATCCGCTTCTCGGATTCCATTCGTAAGGAGCAATCCTGGAACCATTGAAGGCCCCGAGGAAAAACGTGAGGTATTGCAAAGTTTTCTGGGTGAACATTTTCCGTGAGAGAGAGTCGTTTGCGGATTGCCCACAGATTCCCGAATGTTCGAGAGGGTTTTTTAAAAAGCTCTGCTGTGTGAGTTCTCACACAGTTCCAAATCCACCAAAAGCTTTTGACTCAATGAAAGGAAAAAGTCAAAAGACTGCAAATCACTGGTGGAATCCTTCAAAAGGGACTTTTTTTACTTTAATTGTCGATCGGCAGTCGGTAACGGACCATTAATTAAATAATGAAGGTGAATTAAGTGGATTTTTTGATGGCCGTACTGGAAATCCATACAATATTACGAAGACAGTTCTTGAGTGGAAATTGAGCAATTTTCTACAATTCCTATGTAATTAAGTATTTTTACTTCGCAATGTGTAGCAATATGGAACTTATGAAAGGAGAAATAATGGGGAAATCCTGTTAATGAGCACTAAGGCATTAATTGACATTTATTTCGTACCCTCTGAAAAAATACCCGTTTGAGCATTTATTTGTTAATTGAGTTACGGATGACGACTTTGGGGGGGTATATTGGTCAACCGGAATACAAATTAAAATGATGAGTCGCATCACCACAAATATGAAATCCCTTTGGATTCCATCCAAAATTCCGAGAAATTGCACACAATTTTTATTTTAGCCTGTGTGTGGAACTCACATTGATTGAGTCTTGTGTGGAGCTGGGAACGGCAATAATAAATAATAAGGACGATAATGATAATTAAATGGGCTCGCCGCTAAATTATATATAACCACTGAATACTGTGTCTCCATCATATTATGTATATTATTATTTCCGCGCATACAGTCGAGGTTTTTTTGATTGATTTCTGCATTTCGGGTCATCGAGTGTAGTTTTACTCGATTATGCCATAAACGAGCGTGTATTCTCAAATCGCCCCGAAGAAAATGCAGAAATCATAAGAAAAAACCTTGACTGTAGATATCCACACACCTTCATAAATCTATTAATTTGCAAAGTAAATTGCAGAGTTAATATTTTATTTTTTCCTTACAATTAAAAAATAGCCAATGTGTTTCTACATATTACCTAATATACAAAAAAGTGAAAAGTAGTAGTATACGGCCCCTTTTATATTAGTGTACTATTTTTTTTTTATTTAGTACACATTCTACACATATAGTCATTTAATTGTGTGTGCGAATGGATTTTTCGTGTTGTCCTTGCTCCACGTCGGATTTTCATTATTTGAACTTTAAAAGGCGCCGAAGCCCGGCAGGAAATTTTCTCTCTTTTTCTGTCCACTTTCAATTTTGATTTGTCCTGTTCGACTTTAATTCAGTTTTGTCATGTAATTGCTCGTTATCAATTAATTCAACGCACTCTCATCATCGTATATTTTGTATGAGGTAAAGTTTCCATTCGTCCCTTCACATAAACATATTTTGTATTGTAAATTGGGACAATTTAAATGTGTAGATTTTCTCGCTCAAATCAGTGTTATATAATTCCAGTTTTTGGTCATCCTATATAATTCTAGGAAATTCTTTTTGGTAATTCCAAAATTCCTTAATAATTCTTTCTACTGCATACATATACTGATGCTTTTGGTTTAATCATAGCTTATCTATGTATTCTATTAGTATTCTATAAGCTATGGTTTAATTCTATAATTCTAGGTAATTCTTAGTAATACCTAAATTAGGTAACCTAATTCTGGAATTGGTTCCAAAAGAATTACCAAAATAATTATACAGTACTGGCTCAAATCCGCTCAATTATTCTCAATTTCCACGCCTGCATGTAAATCACGCAGGCTGTGTGTGACTGCGTGCCACAAGAGATTGTGTGTATAGATTCGAGTATCCAAATTATTGTACATTTATATACGAAATCATTTAAACAATGTCAACTTTTAATAATCTACTTATAATGATAGTTGTTCTGATGTTTGATTTGATGGTTTGATTATATTTGCACTACAATTTCCTCATCTCTTTATTTCTGTCTTATTTATATTAGGTGTTTACAAAAAACAAGAAGAGAGAAGGACTGAAAATAATTGTAATTTGACGATCGATTGGACTGTGATGGCCAATCTAAATGGTCAAAATGTGCCTTCCTCATTTTCCTCCTCTTTCTGCTGCCCACAGAACCGAATCGTAAGTATTTCAGTAAATATGCAATGAGTTAAATAAAGATGTACAAGAAGATAAATATATAATAATTATGAATTAATCATTTGTGTTGTTTTTATTAATTAATTGTCAATGTTGTTGATTTGTATAGGCGGGGGAGTTGGGACAGAAATTGAGGAGGATTCAGAATCAAATTGGGGCCTTCAATTCCCTCTCCATTAAAAAATCCTATTTGGACCATCAAATTTTAATAACCACTGTAAGAAATATTCACATTCAATTTTTATTCCAATTATTATATCTTTATCCCATTGCATTTACATTTTTAGTTGTGTGTATTTATTTAATAATTAATACTTGAATACAATGTGCAATGTACATATTTAATAAAATTAAAATTGGTTTGATTCTTGTGTGTGTGTGTGTGTATAGATTCAAGATGTTCTGGAGGAGCAGTCGTCATCATACTCAGGTTTTCGACTCTCAGCCACATCCAAATGCTTGACAGAGTGTCGACACATGGTACATTTTACTATATAGTTAAAGTTAAAAGTATACAGTCAATTATATTGCCACTCTACATAATTAAAAAGTTGTACTTATTTTCTGTCTACTTAAAATCCCACATTTTATACGGGTATAATATTTGTATTCTTCGTATTATTAAAAGTTAATTGTATCTGTATTGTATTTATTGATTTATTCTAATTGTGTATTACCTAAATGAGTAGAAAAGTTTGTTGGAGGGGAAGATGACGAAAATCCTCCTGCAAATCCAGTCTTTTGCTCTGATGAAGGAGGAAATGGAGAATTTTAACAAGACTCTGGATCCAACGATTCTTATTGACAATGTATTCACATAAATCACAAATTATCCAATAACAATACTATATCAATTTAATATTTAATTAGGCGGTTTTATAATGGATGTAATGGAGTGTGTATATTGTTGTGATGTTGATTTTGTATTTAGATTGGAGGAATAATTACGAGTTCAAATGAGGAGGGTTTCACATTAAAAAGTCCTCGGGAGTGGAGCGAGAAGACGAGCGGAGGAAAAAGTCAAAACTCGTCTGCAATTGTAATCACAATCAACAAAAGTTCCCCAATAATAATAATAATTAATAAATATTAAAATTAAATTAAATATTAAATAGTAACAGCTATTATTTATTATTTATTATTATATGAGATATTAGATATTATCTTAAATACCCATAAGCTTAAATTGTAATTAACTAATTTAACTAATTACAGTAATAATTTATTCTGTATTCATAAAGAAGCAAGAGACGAGTGGGAATGGGACTGTGGGTAGGCGAAAGAGTCAGAGGGACATCCGTCCAAGTCCAATAAAAAAGGCATCAGCTCCTCTCCCGATTCCCAATTCCCAGAAAAAGAGACCGGAAGTTAAAGTTAAAACTACAACCAACAAAACCCAGTCAGTACGAGCACCAACATCAGTGCCGGTGTCAGTGTCAGTGACAGTGTCAGGGAAGAAAGGGTCAGGGCGTGTCCCCTCATCAAGTAGTAGTAACCCCACTCACCCCACAACACGTGACCTCGTCATAGAAGCGATCCGCGTCCTCGACGAGAAAAAGGGGAGTTCCCTCTCGGCTATCAAAAAGTACATTGGGGAAAATCACACGGTCAACCTGGACAAGTTGGCTCCTTTCATTCGGAAATATATTTTAGGCGCCTTGGCCCGTAATGATCTCATTCAAACAAAAGGGAAAGGCGTGAGCGGCTCATTCAAATTCTCTCCAGCTTTCAAATCTCTAGTGGTGAGTCAAAACCTGGCCAAGCAAATGAAGGGCGTCAATGTCCATGTCAAGTCCAGTTCCATATCCACACCGAGTACAAGTACAAGTGCAAAGAAGAGCTTCGCAAAAGTCATTCCAGTCAAATCCCAACCGACGAGTACTGCTACCAGCGGAGGAGGTCAAAGGTCAACTGTGAATCCTCGCTTGACCTTCATCCCGAATGCAATTCCGGCTCTCAAGCTCAAGACTCCTTCCATTGTGGTCAGAAAGCTGGCGCCCAATGACATCCCAAAAACCTACAGCAACAATAAAAATGGGAACAGTCATTTTTTTGGCCCAAGTCGACTCCACGTTCATCCCAATTTAAATTTAAATCAAGGTCACAATCCAGGTCAAGGTCATGCTCAAGGTCAACCGAATTTTATTCGACCAGTCGGTTTCAACCAGTCCAATCAGGAGATGAAAGATCCCGCCATTTCCTATTATTCCCGGACCAAAAAAGTAAGTGCACGGAGAATTTTGACCCAGAAATGTTTTCTTTTGACCTTTATCATTTTTTGGATTTAAATGCTAATTTCCCTTGTGTTTTTTTTATGCATTGTAGATTTTTCAATTCAATTTTTGCTCGGATTCTTCTCATGATTTGTCGTTCGAGAGCTGGACTTTGGCCCAGGAATTCTGGATGGGGCATTCAACCTTGACCTCTGACCACACGAAGAATTATTTTTCTTCCAAGTTCTTCTTGCGACTGTATGACGATCGCGTGTTGGCTACGGACGAGCCCTTGGTGCTCCTGGAGAAAAAAGGTCTTGACCTCAACCTGGACCTTGTTAAAACTGATCGTGAGCCCAAGTTGTTCTATGAAAAGCTCAAGAGGATCAAGTCCAAAATCCTTCAAACTCTGTCCCGTCAAGGAAAAGATGAGGAAACAAGAGGACAAGTTGGGATTGGATTGGACATTCGGGACGTGAATTGTTTTCTCCAGGAATCCCAAGATTTGTTCTCCTTCATCCGGGAGTTCGTGACGCACCTCTCCTTTGGCCGCCGTCTCTTCTCAGAACGTCTCATCCGGGAGAATATATTTTTGGATCTGATCACTTCTCAATTCCCCAATCTTCAGTATTTGACCATTCATGACGATATGTTGGACACTTGGGATCCAAATAATAATAATAATAATTCAAATGCAACCACTCTTCCAGTTTCCCGCCCACTTTTACCCCATCTCAAAACGATCCGATTTCTCCGATGGACTTGGAAACCCTGTGTGTACTCTGGGCTCTTTGTAGTGTCCCTTCTTCGGTTGGCTCAAAATCTGGAGGGGATCTACCGACTTCCGCTCCATCACATTAGTCTACTCGAGCAAAATCCGAACGGAGCAGAGGCTCTCAAGTCCGTCACGGGTTTGAGCGGAGGAGATCGACCCAGACAGAACTTCCTGGATCATTTGAACACATTGTGCTGGATTAATCCTAATTTGGAGGAGCTGGACTTGAGAGCCCTGTCCAGTGAGTCCAAGAACAGGGAAGAGGCCATCCGTCTTTTCCATCTCCTCACCGTCAGTGCTCAGTCCCTTCGGAAATTGAGGATCCGTCGTCTCACCAAATTCTCTGCCAATGAATTCCCAGCCCTCCCAAATTGTGACTCTCTGGAATTGTACTTGCAGTTGGGGGATTTGTCGGGTCGATTTTTCCCCGAAGGTTTGGAATGGGATTTGAACCGAATGTTCCCGCGGGTTCGTTCTGTGGAGCTCAATTTTAATTTCAAGTCCGTGAGTCCCAATTGCAAGACAGCCGCTGTGAAGAAGAGGAATAAATTCCTGAACGTGATGAGCAATTTCCCTCCGGATAATTTCCATCCTCATTCTCCTCAGGGTGTGGATTTCTACAGTTCCGTCCGACATCTGAAACTGAGTCACAGTTTGATGCGAGAGCAACTGGAGCCACTCGCCTTCATTTTCCGGAATATTACACAACTGACGTATAGAACGAATCCCGTCCTCCTCGGGACTCGACTGGAATTCATTTTCCGGTGTTGGCCGGGACTGGAAGTGCTCCAGCTGGAAGTGGGTTTGACACCCAATTTCTGTCTGGACTCGGCCATTCTTGGGATGACGGAAGAGAGTACGCGGTCTCTCGGGCGAAGTGGATATCCCGTCATAAGCAGTGGGAATCTGGCGGGATTTCGCAAGCATTCCTCACTTGTCCATTTAAAAAGTATACGTTTTTTCCCGCCAGTTTATTCATCGACAAATATTATTCTCGAGACACTTTGCACTTTTCTCTATGGCTCCAACTTATTTTGTTGCATTAGCTCATTGTCAGAGTTTGACGGTAAAAGTAAAACAGAAAAACCAAGTGATTTTCTGATTGCCTTTTGTCAAAAATTCATTGAATTTTCAAAAGTTACCGTCAAACTCTGAGCAAACGAAAAAAAAACTAGGAGCCATGCTGCGGAAAGTGCAAAGTTTCTCGTGAATAATGCGGTACACATATAATTTTTTTTATATAAGTTAAATTTTTGCATTTTTGATGGATTTTTTGTAATTGTGTTGTGTAAAATGTGTCATTTGTTTTCAGATTTGAGAGTTTTGAAATTCATCTTTTACAATTCCGGACTGAATTTCATTCCGGATTTGACCAAGTTCCCACTTTTGACACGAGCGAGTGGACAATATGGATTTTCCAAGGATTTAATGCCTCATTTGGATGTTCGCATTGGATTCGATGAGAGCTGCACCGGAGCCGATAAGAAAAGTCGGTTTGAGATATTTTAATTCATCTACTTAATGAGTTTAATTAAAATATTAATTACACACATTTAGTATTTACATGTAGAGTGCGGAATTTAGTAATCAAGTATTTAATTGTGCAATTTAATTTGTGTTGTGTTTTTAGATTTATTTTCAATGTTGGAACCCATTAGAGTTCACATCACGATTGAAGCTTGATTCCACACAGCAACAAAAGCAAAAACGAAACCACAAAATAATAAGGACAACACAGATATAGACATCCAAGAGCTTTTTTTCTTGATAATAATAATAGTAATAATTTAATAATAGTTCACTTTATAATGTATTTCGTACTTTTACCTTATTTTGAATGTGTACGAATTCAATTTCCTATTTGTCCATACATGTATTTGTATTATTGTACTGATGGATTTTTACTTTTATTTTTATTTTTTTAAATGTAGTAGTTTTACTTCTTGTTTGAATCCTATATTGATTTTATACATAATAGAGAGATAATACATTTTATTAAAATTTATTACATATTATGTATTATATTAGGATTATTTCAGAGCGCTTTTTGCCTTTGATTTCCTCATAATTTGTGACTTTTGAATTTCTTTGTGTTTCCACACAAACATTAACAATAAAAAGGGCAACATTCAAATTCACATTCTCCTCCACACCATGCGAATCACATGTCTTTCCAAGTTTTCGGAGTGATTTATTTATTTATTATTTACAATCAATCCGACAGCGTAGAAATACAATCGGGGATGAGTTGTTCATGAAAGTTAATTAATTCTACTAATAGTTAGGATTAGGACAATCGTATTTTGAATTGTGGGACTTGACTGTCTATAGACAAACGGCTATATATATGTTAGCTACACAGAAATGAAAATTGACATGTAAAAAGATACGATTCAGATTCAATCTGAATTGTGTTGTAAAAACTACCTATTCAAATTCACAATTGCATTGAAAACGTTGGGAAAACGTCCTGTTTGAGTCGAACCGTCTGAATTCAGAATTGTGTAAAATACGTATTTTTGACGATCGCTGCGTTGGTTTGTTTGTTTTCTCTCTTATGCAACGGCTCATTTTCTTTGCTGTGACGTGTCGACCACAGACGTGTATTTTTCTGCTGTTCTCTCCCGAAATTCCAAAAAAAAGAAAGAAAAAAAAGTTCGTTCATTTTAGTACTTTTCTTCAATACGTAATTCGTAGTTTATAATTAATTTAATTGCATTAAAGATAAAATTGGAATCCCTAAAATTATGTACTATTAGATAGTTTGGTAAAATTATCCTGAAAAGTAAGTCGTGAAAAAATTTGTACTTGAATTACATGTAGAATTTTCCCGACTGCCTTACGAAGTCGTAAATATTTGTCGGGAAAATTTTACACGTATTCAAATACAAATTTTTTCACGACTTGCTTTTCAGGATAATTTTACCAAACTATCTATTATATTTTTTGTGATCATCACACTTCCAATTCAAATATATACTTTGAATTTTTGAGTATCCATATCCTTTCGTGTGTGTAATATTTTCCTTTGTGATTGTGATTTGTATACAGATTTTATAAGATTGCCGAACTCGAAGAAATTGGATCAACAACTATATAAAATAGATCAATCCAATGAAGTATGTACAAGACTTATTTTTATTTAATACCTTTGTACTTTTCACTATATGTCTGGATTTGTATAATTAAATGCTGATTCGAATTTACTGAAATATGAAATTAAAAAGTTGGGAAGTTAAAGACGGAAGTTAAAGTTCATCCTAATTATTCATAATTTTTTTTTTAGAGTGTCCGTCGATCAAGTAAGAAAGCCCTTGTGAACAAATCTGATGATGGGCAGAAAATGACGAAAATTGTCAAGAGAACTGAATGCAATATCAATGATAATTCGTCTGGAGGGAGCGAAATGAGTGAGATTGAAGAGATTTTGCCCCCGGAAGTGAGTCACCCACATAATAATAATAATTATTATTATAAAATTGACTCTACATATAATTTCAACACATATTAAGATATATATGCATAAAATAAGTTAACATTTTTGTTTTGCCACTCTAAGATGCTTCTTCAGATTTTGGGGAAGTTGAGGACTGGAGAGATCTCGTCAATTGTCGTCGTGTCAACAAAAGATGGAGCAAATTCTCCAGTGAACTCCTTCTCAATCGACACGACACTCAATTGCATTTCATCTGTTTACCTATTAGTCCAACCCACTTCTTCAACCCGATTTTTGGAAAATACGTTCAACGAGTCACCACAAAGACTTTGAACGAGTTGACGGACTGTTTCAAAAATTCCAAAGATTTCCCTTTCCTTCACTTTGCATTCCTTAAATTTGATGGGAGTGCTGGCACTTGGACGGATGAATTCATCAATTTTTTCGACGTTTGTGGTCGCTCCATCAAATCCTTGACGCTGCGCTATCAGACTAAAAAAAATATGTATCACAAGAGACCAGACATCTCTGTGACAGAACTTGGGGAGCTCCTCACCAGTCAAGTGCCTAACATTGAAATGTTGACCATTGATTTTGGTAAAAGCTCCACTTGCGCTGGACTGTTCTTCACTTCCCATGATGTCAAACTCCCCAATCTCAAGACCCTTCACGTCACTGCGTATTTCAGCGCCTACTGTGACAAACGTCCTTGTGCACATTTTGAATGCAGCCGTCAATTTGGAAAAGATTCGAGGTTCTGAGATGACGACGGAGAATCTCCAGTTTTTCCAATCCCTTGGTAAACTTCATTTGATCCAATGGGAATCTGTTCTGAACGTGACGGAGGAGCTCATGAATTGGTGCGAGGATTGGACCGCTGCTGGACACGTGATGATTTGGAACAACCCAGAATTAGTCTTGAGAGTTGACCATGTTTGGAAGGATCCTGGACTTTGTCATTCCTCAACAATCTCCTGGGAACAACCAAAACTATTAGCCTAACTATTTTGAGAGAACTCTCCATCCCGCACATGGAATTTATGACTGGACTAAACTGGACTGCATTTGACAATGTTCGGAAACTCTCTTTGTCGGATTATGCGGGATCTTCCGGGACTCTTTTCCCGCCGGGTGGCCGACAACTTAACATTTTCCCAAATGTCCAGGAATTGGGTGAGTTTTCATATGATGTTCTTCAAATCCCCTTTCCATTACGAAATTCCATGTGTCAAATATGAGGGTATATTATGAAATGAGAAAAACTTGTACTTTGAACTTTGACCTTTGAACCTTGATTTCGTTCCCCCTCGTGTCAGTTTTGAGCTTACCTTATGCCCTTGGAGATCCCCATTCGATCCCACTGCTTGAGACCGTGCGAACCCTCAAAGTCTTTTTGTATCTTTCAAGATGGGAGTTGAGTATGTGGATGTGGAGGAACACTTCAGTCCGAACACTCGAATCAATGTGCCCAAATGTGACTCATCTCACTTTCCACATTTACGGGGATTTCCCGGACATTGGCCCAATCATTAGAGAAAACTGGGCAACGTCGTTGGAGTCCCTCACACTTCAAGTAAATGCGCATGAGCATGCCCGTAGGCCGCATGGCATTGAATCCGCCTTCACGGGATTCTCTCGCCAATCCTGTGAGACCATTGGGAAGAGTCTCAAAGCGTTCAATGGGAAGTTCATTTCCGCTTCTGATGATTGGATTACCAAAATCCCTCGAGAAAAACCCTCCATTTTGGATCACCCAGGTAAAACCAGACATAATTATTAAACATGTGGTACCTTTATTTCTATTTAATTATTCAAATTCAAATTTCTCTTCAAATGTGGAATTTTGTGTGTTGTTTTTGTTCAGCCTTGAAGACGTTGAAAATTGAGTTGTCCGACTCGCACAGAGTTGCACCAGAGGATGAAGATTTGTACCCTGAGGATTTGACTAGGGAATTGATGGAGACGGGGAAAGTGTTTCCCGTGAGTCATCGTTGTGCTTTCCCACTCTCCCCACATCTCAACGTTCAGATTACCAAGGAAACTCATTATTATCAACATTCATATACTCATTAATAGCAACATCCTTAGGGACATTTATCATAGGGCTGTTTTCTCAGCACTTACGTTATTATATTATATTGTTACATCAAAATCCCTTTCTTACCATTTCTTTTCCTTTTTGTGGACTTGAGAATTATGTCATGATTTCAAAAGTCCAAGAAAAATGGGACACTGTGTAAAGTAATAAATCAAAATTCAAAATCAAGCTAAATTAAATGAAGTCATTAATTGTTGTGGAGAGCACAGTCCAAAGACAACCCAAACAAACCAACAAAAAAAAACGGCACGCACTTTCAAATCCAAACTCACCCAACAATACAAAATAAAATAGAATATTACATAATAATAATACAAACACACAATATCGTCGCGGTTCAGTTCTAAACTACGCTATTATCATTTGGCCCCGTAAGGTGAATTCACATGCCCTGTCGTACTTGCTAACGTGCGTATGCTCCTTTAGGGGCCAAATGATAATAGCGTATGTTAGGACTTAACCGACGATATGCTTATTTATACGCACTTTCTCGTCAAGTGTGAAGTTAACGAGCGTATATATTATAAAAGAGAGAGAATTCACGGCAGTCTGCCTTGCACAGTCTATATATACCGTATAAGCTGTTATAGAACCCCTGGGGTTGTATTTGAAAATCTTATAGAACCCCAGGGGATGTATAGGAGGGTGGGGTTGTATAAGACGGTGGGGTTGTATCATTACTTTCTGTGAAATTCAGACTGGGGTTGTATCAAACAACCTTATACAACCCCTGGGGTTCTATAGCAAGTGGGGTTCTAAAACAGCTTATACGGTATATTCATTTAATTAAAGAGGAGGGAATTGAACGTATACAGGAAATCACTATACGTTATATACTTCCCACTTCCCGTTGGATAGCATGGGAATACATACGAAACGGAGTGGAAAATTCCATATGCTTAACGCATAGGAAGAGGGACGGACGGACAGACGGACAAAATGAATACAGTAGGCAGCTTCGCTTCCTAATAAAACTACATAGACGTACATATGGTATACTTTTGCCCCATACCTCATGCACTTTTGAAGACCTTGTTTAAAATTAAAATTATGAATGAACTAAATTACAATTTGCGTTTGAGGACAATTTATTTCGAAAAACATTTAATTGAACTTTCATTTGGCATATGAACGAAAATGAGCCATCGTCATAAGCAAAACTATACCTACCAATACAAAGTAGTTGTATACTTTTGCTCCGGCCTCCTCTATACATACGAGGAGTATCCAATATGAACGATTTTTGCCACTTCCAGACCCCTTAAGGGAGCGAGCCTAACATACTTCACACACAACATGCTTTCGGCCCTTACTATATTACTCCCTGTAACCGTTCTCTTTTAATTCATTCCAATCAAAAGTTATTCCGCAAAAATCGTTCACATTGGATACTCCTCGTATATATATATATTGTACTTACGCGCGGGTGGAAAGAAAACGGAGTTCCCTAATAAAAACTGGATAGAATTTAGAATTTACATACTGATTTTATGCTGTCGAACAACACACATATTCAACGTTTTACCTTTTTTTCAAAATTCCCACCCTGTAAACATTATTCGCCAAGCATTTAGAATTGATTTTTTGCAATGTTTGCCCAAGTCATTTTGATATAATAAAATACATTTCCCACATGACAAATAAAACGTGATTTTGTAGGAAAAAATAAAATATTAGCCCTGTGCAATTATTTTGCAAGTTAATAGATTGATGAACGTGGTGTGGATTTCTATGTGGAGAAATAATATAATATAATGGAGACAAACAGTATTCACAATCAATGGTTAAAATATATAATTTAGCCACGATCCCATTTAACTATCATTATCGTCCTTATTATTTATTATTGCGCCGTTCCCAATTTATGCCAGCTAAAATAAAAATCGTGTGGAATTTCTCGGGATTTTGGATGGAATCCAAAGGGATTTCATAATTTGTGGTGATACGACTCATCATTTTAATTTATACTATTGACCAATATAGAACCCCCCCCCAAAGTCGTCATCCGTAACTCAATTAAAAAATAAATGATAAAACGGATGCTTATAGTGCTCATTAACAGGATTTCCCCATTATTTCTCCTTTCATTAGTTCCACATATTGTTTCATGATATACCAAGTAAATACTTATACTTATAGGAATTGTAGAAAATTGCTCAATTTCCATTCAAGAACTGTATTCGTAATATTGTATGATTTCCAGTATCAAAAAATCCACTTAATTCACCTTCATTAATTAATTAATGGCCCGTTGCCGACTGCCGATCGACAATTAAAGTAAAAAAAGCCCCTTTTCAAGGATTCCACCAGTGATTTGCACGATTGTTTATAGTCTTTTGACTTTTTCCTTTCATTGAGTCAAAAGATTTTGGTGAATTCGGATTTGTGTGTATGGATTTGAAACTGTGAGAGAACTCACACAGCCGAGCTTTTCAAAACCCTCTCGAACATTCGGGAATCGGTGGGCAATCCGCAAACGTCTCTCTCTCACAGAAAATGTTCACCCAGAAAACTTTCCAATACCTCACGTTTTTCCTCGGGGCCTTCAATGGTTCCAGGATTGCTCCTTACGAATGGAATCCGAGAAGCGGATCCCTCCTGGTTACCAAGAGCAAACTGCGATTCCTCATTTGGTTCCTTCAC
Source organism: Gisinianus flammeolus (assembly GCA_034699125.1). Classification (NCBI taxonomy): domain Eukaryota; kingdom Metazoa; phylum Arthropoda; class Collembola; order Symphypleona; family Katiannidae; genus Gisinianus; species Gisinianus flammeolus. The sequence goes on from JAIUND010001251.1 coordinate 17,761, forward strand.
TTCCTCTGGGCTTGCATCTACCTCACGAACATGATCATCTCTTTTCTAGATGGGATCAAACTTGGGGAACCCTCCCGAATCACCATCGATTTCATGTTCACTTTGGGCATTTCACTCAATTTCCTCTACCACATCAATTCCCTTCTGTTCCGACATCAAGTCGCATCATTCCTGACGCAGACCATTCGCCTCAATCGGATTTTCTCGGGCCGGATTTTCCTCAAGGAGTATCCAACAAAGAATGATGGATGTGAGCTCGTCGTTCTCCTCATGCTCCTGAGCTCATTCATCTTCCCTATGGTTTTCACGGCGTTATTTGCCTGGCGACCGATGCATCCCCGCTACATTTTCCACCGACTCCCCGAAGCATACCGAGATTCCCGGGTGTTTTTGGTTCTCTGGGGCATCATCGAATATGGTTTCCTCTTCACCTGCACCGCCGTCACCTATTTCTACATCATCATGATAGTTCTCTTCACGCGATCGAGCAGTTTTTGGTTGGGACATCTCGTGCGGTCCAATCAGGATCCAAATAATTCAAATATATCTTCGGAGCCGTGGGACTCGATTGAATCTGAATCTGAATCAAAAAATGGCGTTCTCAAAAGTAAACAAGAACAAGCACGAGAAATATTGGATCCAGCAGAGGGGGGAGTTCGAATTGGATTGAAAGACCGTTTGAACTTGTTCGGTGGTCTTCGAGTCCTGAACATCATGAGCAATATTGCATTGTCCTCGTACATTTGGCCCACCCTCATGACCATGATCATCATCTTCATGTCCGTCGGGATTTATGGGTGTGTGAAGCTTCATTCATCCTTCCCGCCATATTTACTACCAATGTTCCCCATGATGGTTCAAGGATGTCTCGTTTGCGCCCTCTTCCTTTTCCCTCTGGCGGGGGAAATGAATTTCCTGTCTCGAGAGTTCATGAGGTCACTCCGGACGGCGGGAGCTTCAAATTTGAATAGGAATACTGGAGCTGGGCGGGATGGTGGTGGTGTTGGTGATGGGAGGAGGATCAGAATTAAAAAGGACCCTTTATTGCATCGGCAATTAAGGGCGATGCGACCGATGGGCGCTCTCGTCGACAAATACTTTGTCATCAAGCGCACCACCATTTTAATTGTGATTGTCATCGTGTCCAATTTGACCATTAACGCCATTTTATTGCACTAATTTTGAGTTTTCAAAAGTATTAAAGCCCCTTGAACATGCACAAGCTCTAGTCGGAAAGAATTCACTATATTTTCCCCGATAAAATGTACACCAACAACATAAAGATATATTTAAATGTAAATAGCTAATTGAATTCGTACAGTGAAACTCATACATCCATGTAAATTGTGTACCGTAAAACTATGACTTGTTGTCATCAAAATGGAACATGGAACGAGTATTCATTTAATTAAATGTTGTCAATCTTGTCCACTCAATCCTAAAATGTACATCAGATAACAAATACAAATAAAGGAATAAAACGAATGGATTTAAAGTCCGGATTTAATTATTTTAATCCATCAAGTATAAAAGTTGACTATAGTGAAAACGTGTCGTGCTAAATAAATAATTCATTTTCAATCAAATTTGTATATTATAAATGGAACATTATTTGCAATACCCTTTGGAAGGAAATTATTTGTGTGGCATGAATTTGGAATTGCACGATTCAATTTTGTTGTTTGTTGGTCCCCACACACACGAAGATTTGAATTCTTGTAGTTTTTTAATGGACTGAATCCATCAAGTTTCATATATATGACATTTGCCGACATTTGCCGATTCCACAGTCGTTCGCCGTTCATGGAAATCCGACTCCATTTCCCAATATTTGATGGGGTTGGGACTTTATACTCGTTGAAAACGGGTTCACGGCCTTTTATTCTTTGAAAATATGGCGGGAGCGGAGTCGCATCGCCAAATTTATGTTTTTAAATAATTCTTGTTTTTGGCTTTGTTGCGGTAGAGACTTGTGATTTCTGAATAGAGAGAGATCAAAATATGATATCACAATGATATTTCCCTTTGAACATTTTCGATCACGCAACCCCATGGAAAATCTAACCTATTATTTCCCTTTGAATTAATTTATAGTATTAAATAATGAGCTTTTGCTTTGTATGGAAATGAGGCTGGAAAAGGATCCTTTCAGATACTCTTTGACAGCTCCACCTGAGCCAGCTGCTTAATATCAACTGCAAAAATCTTCCCGATTGCTACAAATATAAAATGGTCAACGGTTAAAAAGAAAAAAAAGAGAGACTTTTTGGAATCCCCGTCTTAGCTTGTTTCTTCTCAAATATATGAGTTTACGGACTTACTAATGACGACGAAGGGCCCCACCCCAACCATCGTTTCCTCCCCCGCCCACCAACCCCTCATTTTCTGGGGGAATTCAGACATTTGCATTTGCGCAGTTTACACACATAGGATCTGAGGAAACGGAGACCGAAAATGTGTGGATACGGCTGTGTGGACGAGTGAAAGGAGACTGAACTGACGAAGGACGTGATGAATCGGGCAGGGAGACAAGTTTTCAATTCTGAATAGTCAACATTCTTTTTCCATTTGAGGGGCAATAAGAGACAAATCTTAGGCCAAAGCGGACACGTTCTGAGGATGTTCCGTCTCTTTTATATACTCCGTCATCAAAACACTGTGGACATTCAAATCTCGAAACTCTGCTTTTTGCGCTCAATTAAATTGACTGCATTAAATTCAAATTCCCTCACCAATTCTTTTCATTATTGGTTTTTTGAGATGGGCGAAATACATTTACATTTACATTTAGGTCATGACGACAGAGAAAATCGGTCGGGGAATGAAGGAATTGACATTTGGGAGTCGGGAAATTGATTTTTGTGTGGGTATATTAAACTGTGGAACTGAAATTGTGGAATTGGAATGGCAATGAAAATGATGACGTGCGGAAATTTAAGTGGTTCATCCAAAATAGTCGATTTAACTTGTACTCGAATAAATATTGCCCTAAAATAACATAAGAATTTTAATTAAATTGGAATGAATATGAAAGCGACAAAGGCTTTAGTTGTTTCAGTATTTGTGGTATTCGAGTCCAATCAATCGATTGACAATTCCATTCTCGCAATTTTGCCACGTCGACTTTTGTTTTCCGACTTTTGCTGTGTGCTAATGGGAAAATATTCACGAATTTCCTCATTTCCTCGAGTGAAATCGAGTAAACAATTTAAACGCTTGGAATTGGAAATATGGAATTAAATATTCCATCTTTAATGAGCTCCGATATTATTTAGCCCTCGCTTATATTTAGAAGTGCTACACATGTGGACACATGCCATGGATTCCTTCCACAATTCATTCGCTTCCACATTTCCATTTCCACTTGGACAAAGCAAACTCCTCGGTTTTTGTCAGTCCTCCGTACAAATTAGAACAAAGGAAAAGTTAAACGACAAGTCTTCAAGTGCTTCACCCGCTCTTTTCTTCACTTTCATCCCTTTTTCTCAGTCTGAGAACACAAAAAACAAAGTGAAGAAATCACACACTTACCAAAACAGTAACTTTCTCCCGCGCAACTTTCATTGTCGAAACTCTCCGACTTTACTGAACCACACAGCTCTATACACAACATTCTACCACATTTCCAGTAATAAAGCCAAAACTTCAAATTCAAACATAAAATCTGAAATCCGAAATCGAAATCCCAGGAAAAACGTCATCCACAATTTCAAGTCTTTACTTAGAAACGTTTTTGAGGGTTTTCGATCCGAGTTTTAAATTTTGTTTTGGCTTTCAAAAACTTGTAAAAAATTGAAATGATCTAATTTTCCAGGAAAATTTCCATAGGAAATCTGTGCGGCGGGAAATGGCATTTGGAAACTTCTCACTTGGATTTCCCGCCCGAATGGACGATTCCATTTCCAATTTCCTGGACTCTGGATTCGTTCCTTATAATCATTATTTCTACGCACCAACGCAACATTTACGAACTTTGGGGCTGGGTAAGTATTTTTTCCTCATACAAACTGTTCAACATTTGCGGGAAATTCAAAAGTAAAATCTATGCTGCTCACATTTATTCAATTTGATTTTCATTTCAGTCGAGATGTCCAGATGGAATGAATTACTAAGAAAAGAAACGTTGTCTTCTTTTTCTTCTTCTGCTTTTTCTGTTCCCTCTGTTTCGGCTGCGTCTGTTTCTGTTTCTGCTGCTCCGGCTGCCGCTGCTGTTGAACCACGTTTTTCATGTGCATTTTGCGAGCGGAAATTTGAAACTCATACGGAACTGAGCGGGCACATTTCCTCGCACATGGGAGATGCAAGTCGATACCGGCGGGAAGAAATCAAGTACCCATGTCCTTATTGTCCCTTCAATGGCACTGAACAGCGCTATTTGACTCGACACATGCGAACTCATGCGGCGACGCTGGAGGACAAACCGCTCACATGTCCCATCCCAAATTGCGCCTATCGAACCAGCCAGAATTGCTATGTGAACAAACACTGTCGACTTTTCCACCCGGAGGCGACTTTCAATCGAACACGGGCAAAATCCACCGGAAAGATAAAGCCAAAGGCAAAGCCAAAAACAACGGCAAAGGCAACGGCAGTTGTACTAGAAATGGAGAACCCAAACGAGACGTTTGAATGTGAGCATGCGCAGTGCAAGTTCGTGACGGGGAAGTTCAAGTCGTTGAGGATGCACATGCGCAATCATTCGATGAGGGGACCACCCAGTCATCCATGTCCTCTCTGCAACTACACAACCACTTGGAAAGGGAATCTTTACAGGCATTTGCGGACTCATGAAGGCTCCGGATACATTCAAAATCCATTAAACGTGATGAAGAAAAAGAAAGGGGCGGAACAACTTGTTGTTGCTGCGGAAGAGCCAACATTTGAATTGGTAGAAAAAGAGATGACGACGACGGCAGAGGAGAAAGCAGTCACACATGATGAGAATGCTCAAGACATTCAAGTGGATTTGGAACCGGGACCGGAAGTGGAAGTGGACGTTCAAATTGACGTGGACATGGATGGGATTGTCCAAGTGGACAACGTGGAATTGGGGCCGGAATTAGTGGACTTGACGGTGGGAAAGGAGCGGGAACTCAGGACGCATTTCTATTACAAACTCCTGGGGAAACAATTGATCAAAGTCCGCGTCCCTGATTGGGATTTTGAAGGGGTCACCCAAAAAGCATTGGAAACCAATCCTCAAGCGGAAATCCTTTTCTTTGTCGAGTAATTTAATTCATGAGCATTCATTTAGATTCCAAATCGGATTTTCATGTCTTTTTTAATCCCAATTCCATTAAAAAAGCCCTGTTTGTATAAGCCAAAGCCAATTACAATTACAATTTATAAATGAGCATGTACGATAAATAAATTAAAATGTAGTACAAATAATCTTATATTTGAATAAAATCAATGTAAATTAATACACAAACAAGAAAGAAAATTAGAATTATAATTCAGCAATTAGAAAGCGAGGAGAAGTCCTATATGATTTGCTTGATGACGAAATCCACAAAAAGAGGAACAGATTCACGTTCCACCCGATGAAATCTACCAACTTGCATCGCCATCGGCGGAATGGATCTCAAAATCCTGTGACAGTAGATATACTTGCGATCAAAAGAGTTCAAACCGCGGAAGCAATCTGGATCACTTCAATCAATTCGTCAGCTTTCTCGGTGACGCCAAAAGCAAGTTGGAACATGCCAAGATATTACGTCACGATACAGAAAAAGGAGTATAGATCAGGCCCAGGAGTGGATTTGAGTGAGAAAGACGAATATAGCTGAGAAACCACCAAAAATGCTGAACACGAGACAAATCATCTTTTGGCGAGCCAGAGCGCGATGGCAAAGACCAAATTGAAGAATTTCAATTGCATCTCCAACTCCTTCAGCGTCCCAATCGCCTCGAGGAGAAGCGCCAATCCCGGTCCAGTTCTCTTCCTGAAATCCACAGCAGAAAAAGAAAAGCACACACAAGTTTAGCCTTTACAGTTTTGAGTTCAGAATTTTCCTCAGAAAATACTGATTTATTATTAGTTATTTGTTATTTGTCTAGATTAAAAAATTTAAATGCTTCACAATATGTGGATTTTGTTCAGTGCGGATTGAGTCGAGTCTCGCGTCGTCATGACGAAAGAGAGCACGAGGAAGAAATATAGTAGAGACCCCATGCGAGAGGGATGCTAAAGACGAACGAGTCTATAAAATGAGGCAGAGAGACATCATCCCGATACTCTGGAATTCAAATGGAACCGCGGAAATGAGGAGGTTCGGGATACCCGGATTCAAATAGTACAGGGCGGGAAAGGCAACGAGAGCACCGATTTTCAAAATTGGATTTCTCAGGGATGTGATAGAAGGAACTTTAATGTGAATATGATTTCAGGACCATGGAATACAAAGGAAGACCATAAGGCAGGCCATGAAAAAGTGGTCCTAATATCTTCCGTGTTGTGTTTGTATTGTACTTTGTGTATATAATAGTGTGTAGTGTGGTGTGTGTAATTGGGAAGAGAAAAAAATGCAAGCTGTTGTATATATATTGTTAATTGTCATCGCTATATATATTATATAGCGATGAGCTCAAAGCTCAAAATGCCCTATACGTCTTGGAAATCCATTATATAGAACTCCCCACTGAATTATATATATATAATAACGAGTGATGGATTTGGTTTGGGCATAAAGTATAGAAGAGGGAAAGGGAATTAAAATATGAATAATTCATTGCTTCATTTATAGACATTCCGGGTTTTCGAGTATATATTACATACGATCGGAATTATACATATCGTCGGCTAAGTTCTATAACCCTGTATCTGGATTATCATTTGGCCCCGGAAGGTGCATACTGCACGTTAACATATATGAGCGCGCACCCAAATTCGCCTTCCGGGGCCAAATGATAATACAAGGTTATGGAACTTAGACGACGATATAGGAAATCCATTGTGAAATTTGTTCTTTTTCAATATATCGTCTGTTAAGTTCACAAACGAACTATAATTATTTTCCTTAATTTCGTTGACCTGCTCCAAAGGTCAAATGGCTCAAGATGGGCCTGTGGGTCCTTGGACATGATTGTCGGCCATGACCTTTTCTGTAAACCTGAATTTGTTCAGAATTTTACCCACAAAGACGGATGCAGTCGTATATAGCATTTCCGCAAATTAAGGAAAATCGTTATATAGTTAGTTTGTGAACTTAACAGACGATATGGATATTATTATATATATAGGTATAAACAGATAAGAGGGAGGGACCGTTCTTAATTGGCTAAATAACGTATCGACATATGGAGACGATGACACCCATGCACACAGTCAAACTTATAATATTATCCTCTGCATTTTATTCTCAAATCAATATATGTATCGTATAACAAGTAATAAAAATGTATATATGGAATTAGTAATTAGAGTATAAGTACGCGTTTTTTTGGCTGTGTCTTTTAACATGTATGTATACACGTACAAATATATGTGTGTAGTTTATAGAGCTCAAAATATCACAATGACTTCCCTATATATTAATTTATTTAGTAGATGTACCTATATTTATATATATATATTTGGCTGCATCTCTTTGTGCTGTGGGATTGTTTTGTTTTTGTTTGAGACGAGAGTTTTTGTTCATCCGAAAGCTTTGACGGGTTTGTGGGTGGGCAAGCCACCCAGCCAGGCGGGAAGTTGATCCTTTGGGATATTCTTTAACAGCTTGGGTTTCCATTTCTTCTTGTCCGTCCCATAAACTTGGATCATGGACACCAAATCCCCGAGAAGCGGCTTGGACGCATTGTACAGTACCAATGCCAAGTAATTTGCTATGATACATGCGGAGCGGAGACAAAAGAACGAGATTTTTCGATCCATTTATATAAACACAATCATTTAATCGTAAGATTTATAAGCAGATTCAATCAGATTCAAATAAATGCTGCGGGGTTTCTCACCATTGACGATGTAGCCCTGCTTCACATTCCGCGCTAAATGCTCCACTTGAACGAATTTCTTCGTCAGCTGCATAATCTTGACGATTGCTAAAAAAAAAGGAACGAAAAGAAAATAATCAACGGTTTTTGTAAAGAAAAAGAAAGAGGGAAATAAAGACACAGAGGAAATTTTTGGCCTAGGTATTTTAAGTGGTCTAAGGCATTGAAGATTCTACATTCTACAGAGGTTCCAGGTTCAATTCCCAATGGAGGTATATAATGATGATTTTTCTTATCGTTAGTGTTTTTCATGTGTATATGGTTGAGGAATGTGTGAGGAGAATGCAAATGCAAAAAAATACATGTGGTCAAAAAAATACTCACTTGGTGGATGTTTGAACTGTCGGGAACTGAAGCCATCCAAATCGGCAATGGCCACAAAATCATCCGCCACACCATCACCAAACAATTTTGGACTGGCTTGAACTCTCGTCCACATTTGTTTGGTGTAGTTCTCAAAATTTGAGAGCTCCAACCCGCCACTTTCAACAGCTGCGCGGACATCCCATTTCCCAAACTATACAGATATTTATATGTAACATGTAAAGTATATATTTGAACAAAATAAAAATAAAATTGAGATGACAAAAATCCCACCCATACACATCACACATGTGTGTAAACATTTTGGATGATTATTTTTAATTGAGTCAATTTCTCGTTACCTGCATCACCCACACTGAAAAAATGATAAAGCAAAAAAATCCAGACATTTATATACGTAGTACCAAATTTTCCAAAGTACATATACACAAATCGCACAATTTCTAAATTGATTGATTTCCTAATACCTATACACATTTGAATTTGAATAAATTACCTGGTGTGCCGTCCTCATCAAAGCCGCTCAGATCATACGGGTATCGGGAATAGAAATCCACTGGAGCGGACCATTCCAAAATATCCTATATAAATGTAAAACAAAATAACCGGAAATCAACCAACTGACTGTCCATTCATATAGAAATGATTTTTTTTTTACTTCTTTTGGAGTTGACGCGGGGAACGATGTGATGTCCTTGGAATTTGGAAGGTAAAAGCTTTTGTTTTACCTTGATTTCGCTTCCAAATTCCAAGGACATCACATCCTCACCAAAAAAAAACGTCAATAATCATTTTTATAGGAATGGACAGTATATATATAGCAAAGTCAATTAAAATTCCCTCCATAGAGACTTTTCTTACGTCATCTAAATTGAAGTCTTGCGTCGTCACTAAATTTCCGAGTAGCCCTAAGAAAAGGACGCAAATTAGTATACAATTTCTCAGTTCCATTTCAAAAAATCCGTTGACACACAGAATGCAGAATGCAGAGTGCAGAAATAGAAATCTCGTTTGTTTTGGGCACAAAAACCACACAGAAATGAAATATGTTCATGAAACGTGAGCAAAAATTGAAAAAACTATAAGACAGTTTTTTGAACGTTTTCAAGAGGGACAGTTCAAAGTTCTTGTGAGTTTTTAACTTTGCAATTTTGCTGTGTTTGAGCCACCACAAGTTCCAAGTTCCAACTGACCATATATACACAGACGACTCGAGTCGGCTTTTCTTCTTCTATAGGTACTATATATATATATATATGTACTTTTTCTTCAAATCTGTGATCGTGATGAGCTCATACACATAATATATATATACTGAGCTCCCACAGCTCCCCCCCGTAGTTTGTTTATAAATATAATATTACTTGAAATGAAAAATTTTCCTCAATGACCAATGGAAATCTCCCATTTTCCCTGTATTTGTGTGCGTGGGCATTTACGTTGTTGTTTGTCTTTTGTCTTTTGTTTTGTTTTGTTTTGTTTGACGAGACAAAGCTTTGGGAATTTACGATATGTATATATTTGCGATTGTTCTGGACATAAAGATATTAGGTCTAATGAATCTAATGAAAATCTAATGAAAAATAGAGTGTACATTTCCGTGCAACGCATCGCATGTATGACATCACACCACTTCAAAGAATTGAGTGTATATCTTATTGTGAATGTATCCATCAGGTCAGAACCTGATCTGAGTCACAGAATTTAGAATCTGTTTAATGAGTTCTGGAAAAGTTTCCGTTAAAATCTGCATCTGTGTGTGTGTGCGTTACCATACTTTCCACGCATGTATATATACACAGCATACACACATCCGCAAACACACACACAAACATACTCAGAAACGGTAAAGGAATGACAATCAGAAACGTACCTATTTCACACACACACACACTTGCACACACACGAACGAAGTTGCGTCTGACGTGCGCAATGTCACATATTTCACACAGACAAGCACACAAACAAAAACAAAGTAAGTGAATGAGAGAAATGTGTGCGTGTTCGTCTTTGTGCTCATCATTTGTATAAGGACACGCAAATGGGAAAAACGCGAAAATATGAAATCGGCGTATTAGACTATACAGGGTGATCCAACATGAACTGAAATAAAACAAAAATTCATACCGAAAACCCGAAAAACGCCATTTTCAAAACATGATCCTGTCCGAACGGCGGGGAATTTGACAAAAAGAAAAAATACGGGTAAACTAATTTAGTCTAGTGTTAATTAAAAAAACTTCAAAGTTGAGAAATTCAGCCGTTTTAAAAATGCCATGTTTTACCGTTGAAAACATCATTTTTTCAAAAAATCATAATTCAAAAACTGGCGCCAATTTCAAAAAAGCAAAAAATACAGGTCCCCTACAATGAATTGAAAATAAATAAAATGGCGCCAAAATCGAAATTCGAATGTGACCTTTGGAGAGGTCAACATTTGACCTAAGGTCACCTCGAGGCCAATGTCATATAATATCTTATGCGAATGCCCAAAAAACATTTCATTTTTCCTCTACAAGTACCTTGTTCAATCGTGTCAATATGTTCACTAGTTCCTGAGATATGATTTTTTACTTTCCTACATATCATTATTGATAACCCTGTAAAAACAAAGCGATTGTAGTTCTTTTGTAAGGACTTGATTTGGATATTGTTTTGTGAGCCCGGTATTTAAACATTTGTTCTGTCAATGCTCGAGGTTGATTAAAGACATTTTTTGAGTTTGTTCGTTTGTGCAAGGAAAATTTTGCATTTGCATTAATACAGAAACGTTTTAGAAAACGCGAAAAACGCAATTTTTCAAAAGCAAAAAAGCGAATTACAGCTATATTTTCAATTTTAGAAAAAGCGAATTTTGAAAAAAAAGAAATATGCGAGTTTTGCGTGTCTGTAATCATTTTGATATTTGGAATCTTTTTGTTGTTCTTTTCCAGTGTGTGGAACTCTTTGTGTGTGCTGGCATGTCCACATGATGCATATGTATAAATAATAAATAAACACGGCGGTTCACCTTTCATTCATGCACTCCACAATTATTTCTATTTTCCCTCGGACGTTCAAATCATTACCAAATTACATTTCGATTGCGCAAATTATATACACGACTAATTTTCCATTCCAAATCCAGATATTTCCTTTCTTTTTTCTGTGTTTGTCTTTGTATATGTATACAAAGTTAAACTGTGTGCGATGAGCGCACGGAGTAACGGGGAAAAAACCAGAATATACGAATCGTCTCTTGGTTTTTTCCGATTGTATGTAATATAGTAGATATACTTCTCTTTTATATTTTGGCTTTCCAATTAAAAAGCAATCAATCATCTGAATTCGATTTTTCCTTTGACAAATATATACCAATATAATCTTTATCGAACAAAATCCTTTGCCTTTTTTCAGCCCACAATTCCACAATTGCACACACAATCCTTAGAAATATATGTTCGGTTCGGCTCACATCCTTTTGATCATTTTATATATTAGAATTCATCACAGTTCCCTTTGGACATATAACTGTGATCAATCCTTGTCTTTGTCGAAATCCTTAAGCACGCGGGTGTGCAACAAACAAAGGTGATACAACACGTGCGGTTGGTGCGATTCCATTGTATACCAATAAGTTGCAATATTTTTATGATGGTCAATATTGTATGAGGAAATCCGAAATTATATGACGATATTTTAATGGTCCAGGAAATTTGAAGCGCAAAGGAAATGGTTCGTTTTTAGTTTCCTATATGATTAGTTTCGTTTCGTTTCAAAGATTGGTCAGACAATCGCCCCGGAAATTTCTTTGGAGATTTTGAAGAAAAAAAGAAGACAATATGCAGAGATTTGGCTTCCATCTTCAGTTTTACTGTTTGCTAATATGCAGTTTTAAATATGGAGTTGAAAGTAGTTCAAATTTGAATTTGAATTTGACTAACTCGAATCCCAAAGGCACCCCCAATATTACTAATATTAGTAGACTGATTCAGATTTTGGCGGGGCTCCGCATGGAATCTCACATTCAGTTCAATTCCCACACTAGGGAATGGGTAAACTTTGACAAGCTCCATGAATTTTACCTCTGCACTACTTTGCGGGATTCTTTTGAATTTGAATTTGAATTTGAAGTAGAAGGTTTCCCAGGGAAACAAAAAAGTCCGGGTTTTCGGCAGTTTAAATTGATTTTCCAGTTGAAATATTTGCCGAGTTCCGCCCTCGTCATTTCCAATGCCATGAACGTCATTGAAATATTACAAAATGGAGGTGAGCTCAAATTTTTCCAGTCATTTCTCAATTCTCACACTCATATTTTCCTTGGTTCTCGCTTGAACATCCTGCGCTTGTTCCATCCATCCGAATCCTTGGCCTTGTTTGAACTGATCCGAAAAATCCGGATAAAACTCGCCATCACAATTGAACCGACTCAACCGACGCACGAATTTTTGATCGAAATCCGGGGAGTCCGGAAATGGATCCAAATCCATTCTGGAAATCTAGACATCCTTGACTTGGACTTGACTTTGAATTGGGGATTCAAATCCTTGAACGTGCTCCACCAAGAGTCCATCAAATTTGGACTCTTTTCCCGGATCGTTCATCACATTCTGGAAATCCCGGATCTGGACGGGAAAAGGAAAAATGGAGGAGGAACTAAAACGAGATTAATTGGTGCAGCCATCAATCTCATCAAATCCTCGGCACTCGCCTACAATTTCACATGCACTTTTACGCTTCATTCCATCGGCCGAATCCGCTTTGAAAATGGTTCTTGGGGCGGCTACATGGGGTCACTTGCTTCCGGCTCCATCGACATTTGGACCTTCCACGATTACGATTACGGCTCTGACAGTGCAACGACCATTTCCACATTTGCCTACGCTTCAAATCTCCGTTTCCTCATTGGTCAAGTCGAAGCCTCCTTCAATTACAAAACGCTCTTTGCGCCCTTTTCCCCTCTTGTCTGGCTCCTCACCGGACTTTCCATGGTGACACTCGCCCCAGTTTTGTACACATTTCAAAGGTATCCATCATCGCGCCCAAGAACAGACGATGGAAATCTGAGTAAACTCAGCAAACTCAGCATTGGGAAATGCTTGTTCGTGTCCTTCAGCGCTCTTTTGAGTCAATCAGTGAACGTTCGGATTCCGCGAGGCTCTCTGTGGCTCCTCCTCCTTTGGATCTCCTCCTCGATGGTCATCACTAATTTTTGGCAATCCGATCTCCTCGCTGTGATTACAATCCCAAATATTGAGGGTCTCCCGCGGACTTTCAAAGAACTGAATGCGAGGAAGGACGTCACCGTGACGCGATTCTACATCCCCAAATTTGCATGTGATCTCTTCTTTCAGCACACTCAACTCCCACTGTTCGTGTCCCTCCGGAAGCGGATTACACAGATCCCAAGTGGTTTTGAATGTGTGGCGGGAGTGATTCTGGAGAAGAAGCAAGTTTGCATCGGTTGGGATGCCATTTTGGAGCCCATCATCGCCAACTCTCTCACGATCCGGAGGAACCTTCAGGCAGTGTCCTTCTCGAGGGAATCCGCCTTGAGTACCACCGTCTCTGCCTCCGTGTCGATCAATTCCAAGTTTGAAGGGGCCATGACAGGGATTTTAGGGCGTCTGAGGTGAGTTGAGTTGATATATTTTTTTTGAAGGGTCCAATTTCTTTAGGGAATTTGAATTTTCTGATCCACAGGCAAAATTAAGCTTTTCCATCCATGTGGATCATGGGTAATTTACGATACAATATATATACAGAGACAGCGGGCATATTCAAAAATGGATGGATGAAGTCAAATCTTACGTTCAAGGACGCTCAATACGAAAGCTTCACCAGCACAAGGTCTCAACGATGGAGAAGGGACAAAGGAAAGGACAAGGAGTTGTTAAGAAGGGTTTGGATCAGGATTTGAAATTTAAATTGAATTTACTGGAGGGAAGTTGGGGGGAGTCTGCCTTGAAGCCCCTTGATATTCGGCATCTGGCCATGCACTTTAATGTTTGGGCTGGAGGCATATTTTTCTCACTGATTTCCTGGCTGTGCGGAAAATGTAGTGGGATTTTCCCTGTCCGACTTGAGCGCTCTCATAATTTGGTGTATGATTTTCAAAATTAAAGCAAGCCTATAGGAAATCATTGAGTATTTTCTAATAAATGGGCCGTTTAGGCTTTTTGTAAATGAATGGGTGTTTAATGAGTTTCTGTGGGATGTGGGAGAGATCCCGAGTTCGAATCCCAGCTGGAGTGAAACCGCAGTCTATATCTAAACCTTTCGAATATATTCCCTTCCCATCTAATCGCGTTCAAGTTCAACTGATCTTCTTGACCTTTGCTTTTTTCTGCTCAATGAAAAATAAAATAAAATGAGGAATTTCAAATTTGATCATTCCATGATCAAATTTAAATGTATGACTATTGTCTGGTTTTATTGAATTTAATTGACATGATAAATAATTCCGAGTGAATTTTGTCCTGCGAATGAAAAAATGATGGGAAGACAAAGGAAAACGGTTGATGTGTGGAGTTGATTCCTTTAGCCTCCTCCACAATAGCCATTCCGATTGCAGTACGTACCGTCCGGGCACTGATACCATGCTCCTCCTTCTACACAAGTCCCATCATGCGCAGTACAGTCCCGACCACGTGGTCTCAAATAACACTCGGCCCCCTGACAATGAAACACGAGACGAAAAAACAACAAAAACAAAAATAACATCAAATGAAAACGAGAATCTGCAAACTGGAGGAATCACGAATATAAAATTAAAGTTGAGTTTAGATAAAATGGAAGATTTACAGTTTGAGTGATGACTAAGTTTAAACTGATGATCACAAATATACCCAGGAGAAGGCGGGGAATTTTCATTTTCCTGATCCACAGCTTCAGCGTCAGCTTTTCTCAGAAAATTAAATGAATGCACGTTGAAAAAAATGAGGTTATGGCATTTGCTCCAATTTCCAGTGAAGACTAAGAGCCAAATAAAGACAGGGCACAAACAGAGTTTTTGGTTTTATTCATAAAATTAATGGGAAAAGAAGGAAATGAATATCATCGTCTCAAACTTGTTCACATAACTATGAACAAGCTTCTCAGCCGTTAAAACCCCTCCACATAGTGTCCTTTTTGTCTCTCTCACACACCTTGAAAAACACTATTGGCTTCTTCCGGATTCCTACACATTAGAAATGAATGTCTATGTGTGGGAAATTTCCAATTATTTTGTAACCAACCGTATAGACTTAAATTTAAGCACTCGTCCACCGATTTTTATCAGCATGTAAATAATAGTGCTTATACATAGGCATATAATGAATACATACGCATATAATGAATGGGAAGAGTCTCATCCTGGGAATGTAAAAATAAAAATACAATTAGAGAGTTCGAGAGGTGTTTCAAATTAATACACGAATATTCCATCATGACTTCCTGGATAAAGTCAAGGACCGAATCCATCCACATTTCGCTCATTTCATGCGAAGTACGTATGTACATATTTGTAATTACAGGTGTTCATGTTTTTGGTAGAGAAATCCAAGGGAATTCCGTGTGCTCATTTTGCTGCAACTCTGATGGCACAAATGGGAGTCGCTGAAATATATTTAGTTTCTGTAATATTGGACATTTTTTAACCTAAAATTGAGTGCGGGGACTGCCACAGTGGCCTAGATTGCGAAAAAGTGTCTAAAAACCTGAAATGTCAACTTTTTTTTTTGATGAGTTTTACTGCTTTACTGCATTTTACACATATTGAAGCATGTAATCAGTGATATTTTCGAATTTTAAACATGTCATGAGGGGTCAAAATAATTATGAATGTGGAAACCAAGATTTAGTTTTGTATACTTTTACATGTAAAATCGAAAATACGAATATCTTTTGATTGCTGCCGAGTGCTGTGCTGTAACCGGTACCAAAATACTCGTGAGAATATGGGAAATTTATTTTTATAAAATTTAGCTGCCAGAACGTGCCCGATTTCCAGATGTTAGAGTTTTTTCAGATTTAATAATACGGACAAAATAAGCTGGAAAATCTGCAATGGAGAGCTAATGGCGCCAAAACCAAGGATAAACTCATCAGGAAATGGCGCTGCAGGTTTTTAGAGACTTTTTAGCAGTCTAGGCCACTGTGGACTGGGATTCGGAGGAAATTACCGAAGAAATCATGGAAAAAATTCGATTTTTGGGTCTGGATTCCTTGTTTTCCATCGTTCTAGTTGGTCCAAATCATCTTTTTATCCCCTTGGCTGAGGAGATGGATAAAAATTCTGATGAGCTTCAATCAATCGATGACCAATTTCATAGCATATAGACGAGTCCGATAATGCAACTATATAGTTTGTGTTCATTTTTCAATGTACAAAGATTTCCTTTGTTCGCAAATATGAATTACTATGAAAATCAAAAACTTATTTACAGGCTTGTGCTTATGGCTTAAAAACTTGTTGCTTATATTGTAAGTTTAATTTACAACTATAACAATAAGTCTCTAAATGAATGTTTCTGTATGCAAAATACGAAATGATGTGACCTTTTTGAACATTGGAACTCAAATGTGTATTAAACCTTTGATATCTATAACAATTTATTTACACTGCTAATTAAATTATTCTAAAAAACATGACGCATATCAAAACCAACTAATTAGTTACATAAAAAAATTATACTACGTCCACCCCCTCTGTGCTGTATCAACTTGACGAGTGTTTTCTCTTCTGGATTTTGTCGAATAAAATAACTTGTGTTTCAAAGCAATTCTATAAACTATAGGTAACTTTTTCACAAACAAATTCAAACAATCTCCCAATAGATTTCAAAATATGCAAGACATATACAAATTCCACGTGATTCAAAGTAATTAATGAAAGTACAGTACATTTTGTAAGGTTTAAAATTCTATTTTGAATTTAGTTTTGATTTATTTTTGTACGTACACAGCAATGTTTGACATATTACAAAATTTTGTCAGAAAAAATGGAACTAAAAATATTTCTTTAATGTTGGCCGGACACAAGAACTATATATAAAATCAACATGACACTGCCAGGCCTTCAAAAATTACGTCTTTCTAAGTTTACAAATATTACTACCCTACAGTGTATAAAAAATACATTACATGTAGACAACGGAATATTTTTAAGCAAATGTATAATACGTTTGTCATTTACTTTATAAAAAGTTGTAATACAGTACGACAGTCTGAGCAACAGACAATGTTTTGTATGACCTGTATTGTAAACCCTATTCCTTCATTCTGGCTCACAATAAAGTCCTAATTTAACAGATTGTAAACTAAGTAAATTAAAAACCCGTTCATCTTGATTTACAATTTAAATTTAATGTCTGCAATACACATCAACAAGTATCCCTCTAAATTATTGAAATTTATGTTTTGCCACAAGACAAATGATTGGAAAATCTTTCAAGTAAAATCTACATACTATTGTCGTATCCACATATGGACAAACAAACACAGAAACGAAGAAACACATGTATACAATCGGTTTAGTTGGCAGTTAATCACAGTTCAGTGTCAAATTGAATCTCCAATATTTTCCACTCAATTAAAAAAAACAGTCTGTCAATTAAAGATTTTGAGTAAATAGCTCATTTCTGGATGGTCCCTTGGCATTACTTTTTTATTATTAACTCAAAACTGATCAAAACTTTAAATTAATTAAAGCTTTTATTAACTTAATGTATACATATATATTTTTTTGAAATGCATCCCAATTGAATAAATAAAAGTCAATTTCCAGTTATCGTCTTTTTTGCACGAAACCCAGCTAAAACGCATAACTACGCATGATGATAGTACTACGCCAACGATAGGACGTAATGTGTTTAGATGCTGCACTTGCTTTACATAACAATGTAAATCAACTGCAGCAAATTCTCTTGCCACCGATAGAACGTAATGTGTTTAGCTGGTGTATTTACATGTACAATTACAATTAAATGCAGTTTTTTGCTTTCGTATAGCATGAGACGGGAGTAAACTTTTTACTCTCGACTCACAAAAAACGCTTAGAGTGTGGTCTCTAAAATAATGCACCCAACTACACATGATGCTAATATTCAAAATCCAGTTACGCATTTTCATTTCATTTTCATTCTATTCAATTCAAATTAATATCACACTGGATTCAACACTATATTTTGTTAAACTGAGTAAAAAGGCAGGTAGGCAATCAAGAGGATCAGCCACAGCAGTGGGTCTGGATTTGCAAAGTTAAGTTGCCAATGTATATTTTTTTACTTTTTGCTTTATTTTTTTATTTGATCAAAATATTAAATATTAAATACAAGTTGGCGTGTTTTAATATCTTTTTTCTCAAACACATTTAGTGCTCAAAATACAAGTGTGCCTTCTAGAGGATCAGCGCTGGTAAAAACGGATCTACAAATCCAAGTTCTTTCTTTTTATTTTTCAAAGGAAAGTATACAAAGGTTAAAGCACATAAATGAGGAGTCCTCACTTTCTCAAATATACATGATTTTCAAATGAATACCTTACGTCTCATTCTGATAGCTCTTTTCATATTATACACTATAGCCGTCATATACACTATATCTCTAGCTTTACAGGTACATGACGTAAACACAGAAATCTGTAACGTCCATTGCCATGTACTCACTATATGCGCAATTGCACCCAATTCAAATTCTAGCATTCATTGTCATGCATAGAAATACATACACATGTAACAGATAGATATCACATATTAATATATTTCTTACGCACACATGCTCACAAATTGACATACGAATTTATCTATAAACACATCTTCTCAGATAATAACTTTACTCTGAGCATCATACATAGGTCAATAAATAAGACATACAAATATTCCGTGACATAATAATAATTTGACTATAAACTAATATCTTCTCAGATAATACGTTCATTAGTACATATATATACACATAACACCAAACACATACGAGTACATACTCACACAAGAAACTGATCAAATTCATTTCTTTCATGCTCACTTTTCATGTTCTCACAGTAGATACATACTTAATTTGTCTCTTAGTAGACGGTCTGTAAGTCAATTTACCACAATCAACAGGGATTGTCAACAACACTGAGGGTTACAGTCTCCATCCGACACCGTTACCCGGTCTGCAAGGATGCGGAGGGCCAGTAGATGCAGGTCCCCAACCAAAATGCGATACTCAGCTTTATGCATTACATCCACCCAACTCGCGGACGGATTCTCCAAACACACGGGGAATTGGAGGACGAATTTCGCCGGGTCTACTTCCAAGCATCAACGGAATTTTTCCGAGAAAACGGACAATTTCTGTGGGAACTCTACGATCCCCCAGAGAAAAAACCAACCACGATCTGCCCAGTGCTCTCTCTGGAGATCAGGCTGGAAGAGGAATGAAAGGGCTCCGCAAGGTGACCTTTCATCCAATAAAAATGTATATAGTCACAATCTCTATCCTTTTAATTCTATTTCATATACCAGGCCAGAGTTAATAATAAAGAGAGGAGCCATTTGAAAGATAGAGTGAAAAACAATTTTTCACACTAATTTTTGTGTTATTCACTTTTTTCCTTTTGCTTGACAAAAACTTTATATTAATTTTCTCAGCTTGTGTTTCCAATTGGAATTGCACCATGTGTACAACAAATGATTGCGCATTACACAACGCCCTGCCCGACGTTTCTCGAAGCTCAACAGTTTGCCTAAAACCATAGCAGAATACCGACTCGGAACATTTAGTGTGGAGGGTCATATTCAATTCTGGAGAGGGCAACGAAAAGACCAAGCCCACACCAACATGGATTCCTATGTCAGATTACAAACCAGAAGATTAAGGAAATCACACACATTTCGAGCCGTTGGATGAAAATTCAACGACTGGGGAAACAAAACAATGGTGAAAGAATATGCAGGGGAAGAGTGGTTTAAAACCGATTGCGCTCAAGATTGGGCTTGGACAGCGGTACTCGGTATGTAGTTTTTTAGAGAGGTAAAATATGTGTGTGGAAAAAGTATAAAACGCTGAATTTTGTTAACTTTCAGGCGGAGTGTGCGTGATCTTTCTGATTCTTGTATTGACATTTATGTTTGTCAAAATACAAACTCAACGTCGTGAGTTAGTTTTTCCACACCGTCGGTACGAGAATATTCAGATGAGCACTTTGCACACCCGAGAAGAAGAAACAGAAGTCTGAATGTGTCTCAGTATTTCAATAAAAATTCCATTTCCAAAATCTCTATTTTCAAGTCCGCTCCCATATGAATATGGGATGTACTCAAATTCGCCCACTACCATAATCAGTAACTAACTCTTACGTAACACCTATGTCAACATCTATTCCACCACGACCACAAAAATCAAGAAATATTACAACAATAACAAAGTTACGTAAACAATTGTTACAATCATGATCTATTCAACAACAAAGACAATCATAAGTACTGTCACGGACAATCAATTGTCCGTGTCACAAAAAAATTAAGTGAACTAAGGGCTTTAAAGACTCAACGGCAGCCTCGAGTGAGTTCTTGAAGGAGGCGGTTAAAGTTGGAAGTTGCGATTCCAACTCTTTTTTGTGTCTCGGAAACGTCACCCACTCCTGTCGTCCTGCCCGGTAAATTTGAATTCGTGTACTCTTGATGATTTGACAGTCTTAATTTGATTTTGGATCAAAATGTGGGATATGTATGTTGAATTTAATTTAAAATTAGCTTAAAGTTTCTACATTTGAGATTATTTCTGATTACATGTAGAAAAACAGCAACAAAAAACCTTTTTGAACAACTATGACAGAGTACACGACGAACACAATGCAAGTATATATTCAAATTGGAATAACAAAATTTTATAATACACAATACTGAAAAAATGTAAGCAACTAATTACGATACAGTATACAAAATATCAATTACTACATTTGATATGACTTGTTGTGCAAAATTAATGTACGTAGAATAATAACTTGTGAATGTAGGCTGAATTAATAAAGGCAGAATTAGAATATCACTAGGCAAATCATAAATCATACGTGATGATTGTTGACTGTAGTCCGAGAATACTTTAGTGAGCAAAACCCAGATGGGGAAAAA